>PVHY01018685.1:13456-28898 GCA_004024945.1 Uropsilus gracilis | reverse complement strand
CTTGGGCGCTGGCAAGGAGACGATAAATGACAGATTCATAATGTCATCATTTTTCTAGAGATAAATAACAGAGAGAGAAAGGTTACAGAATAGAGGGACTGTATTCAAGGGTGTTATAGGTGATAGAAAACTGCAGAATCCAAGCTGAGTAAGGAGGACAAATGAAGACAGGATGGTGGACAAGATGGATGGATGGATGGATGAATGAATGAATGAACAAATGAATGAATGAATGAATGAACAAACGAACAGTGCAGATGCAGCAGGGAGCATAGAGGCAATGATTTGGGAAATTCTCAGCTGAATCGACAATGGCTTCCTAAAGGCACTGACATTAAGATACACCCCACTTGTAGACAGTCCATGGAAGAGTTTCCTCTTCCAAGAAGTCTGTACAGTCTGGGCAAAGACAGAAATAGAAATCTAGTTGCAACTACCATTTTCCTGCTGTTTCTGGGGTCAGCAAGGGGGTAGGGAAAGAAGCAGTGTGAGAAGACAGGCACTTCACTTCAGGTGCCAGCTGCAGACCCATGGAGACCCCTAACGTATGCCTCAATTTCCCTTAGAAAATGAGAAGACTGAAAAGACTACTTGGTGGTTGTCAAGGACTGTTTGGTGTAGTTATGCAAAATTCAAAATAGTCACCAAGGAACAGTAATAAGCAGTAAATAAGCCAGGCATGGTGGCTCATGCTTGTAAACTTCAGCCTATGAAGCGGCCGGGGCTAGGGATCGCGGTTCGAGTCCCGCCTGGGGCCCGTAGCAAGACCTAGTTCCAAAAAATAACTGGGCGTGGTGGTGGGCGCCTGTAATCCCGGCTATCTGGGAAGCTGAGGCTGGGGATTGCTTGAGTCTGTGGTACCCCGGGCAACAAGAGCCTGCGGTTCCACGGGCAAAAATAGCAAGACCTAGTCTCAAAAAAAAATAAAATAAATAAGCAGTAAATGGCCAGAGATAGAGTACACTAACATCTTCCAGCCTTTGAGACAGTGGGTCAAGGTGCAGAGAAAGCAGATTCTGAATATATTGATAAGAATCCACCAAGAAATAAATCAGGAGCAGGGAAGAAATCCAAAAAGAGGGGAATTCTGAGAGATAATGCATGCATGGAAGGGACAAGCTAAGGATTAGGGGGAAAAAAAAACAGAAAAAAAATGCTGAAGATGGTCATTCAGCTAAAGAGGAAGTAAAGGTTGGTAACCTAAGTTAACAAGACTGACAAGACACTATCTTAATAAGATCAGTTGTAGGGTAAATGAGTTTTCAGGGTTGTTCATATCCTTCTGCCATTAGCCTCTGACCAGCACCTGTGGTATTGCATCTCCCCTGATTGTGCACACCAGGCTCAGTGAGTGTGCAAAATGGGAGCAGCTACCCTGGGCCTGGGAGGAGATAAAGGGATGAAGTTATCCTGGGAGCATGAGAAGATGAATGCCAGGGAAAGAACTCCAGAGAGAGGACAGAGAAAAAGATTCCTGGGGGTGGGGGGGTTCACTTGCCCATGCCTCCCTACCCTAGCTGCCCTGGCCCTACCCCTACCAGTCTATGTTGCAGAACACCAGTCAACCACTGATATAAGGGGGAAATAACAAACAAGAATAAAATGAACCCAACTCTTTATTTCTAAAAATTGTCATGGGGCTAATATTGGTAAGGATAATCAATTTAATAATCCTTCGGGTCCTTTCCCCACGTTATCGTCACAACTGTAAACGATCTACGTGCTGAAAGTCTCCATTGTACTTGGAAAACTTCCATCAAAGCAGTGAAAGGAAGTCTAAGGAGTCAGAATCCACCACTGTTGAAAGTACACTATTCCAATTAGAGTTCTGACTTTCTGGGACAATTATATGCTCACTTTAATGGGGAAAGAGTTACAGAACTACAATCGTCTCGTATTTGGAAATAACCTTTTGTTGAAACTGTCTTTACCACTAAACTTCATATTCAGAAAATGTCATTTTATGGAAAAAAGTGGAAAAACCTTGATCATAGTGTAGAATAGCTGAATTAATATTTCACTAATGACAATGAACTACCAATACAAAAAAAAAAAAACTATTTCCAATCATAATAAATGTGTTTTTACAATATGACCTTACTAAGTGCATTGCATCACATTGGCTAAATCAGAGGAGATTTATTTTATGGAAACTATCCTTGTATTTTCCTAGGTTATTTCCAAATTTAGTAAATTATAAACAATGTTATCACAAACAGGTCTAAATCCTTTAAAACATCTTTAATTAAAAGTGCCCATAATAATTCCTTGAAATTGGATGATTTGTCCATAGAAAATGGGTATTTTTGAAGGTTTTAAGATCCTGTGTCTTCAAAGAAAGCTTGCTTAAGCAGCATCTAAGACCTTCCTTGTAATTTGCCAAGCTTGATTTTATAATGTGTATCCTTTCTTTTTTTCATTTTCAACAGGTGAAATCACACAGGGTTCCTACATCAAACTCCATTACAGAATCCCATTAGGCTGATGTGCCATGGTCTGTTTCTTCCAACACACATTAGGTCCCAGCGTTCACTAGGCCTACAGTTCAGAAGCTTCTTTTCTCTTGCTTCTTTCTTTTCCTGCAGTCTGAACGCTAATTATCATCCCTATTGTCATCCTGACTATGTCAATCCTTTATACAAAATCTACCAAAGCTCCCTGGACTACATTTAATTTCCATCACTATTTTTATTTACCATTTACAGATTTGTTCTGACCCCCATCCCAAACCTCCCAGAACCATGTCATTATTAGCTTGCTTGTCCAGCTTTCTAAATCTCCCCACTCCTCTCAAATTTAATTTCTGGGTAAAAGTTTCCAGGTAAGCACAAATTGGTATCATTTCATCTTTTTCTATTATGGCGCATTATCTCTTTTATTATTTTCCCAATGTCCTTCTGTGCTTTCCCTCTTCTTCATAGCTGGTTTCATTTTGCTTTGTTAGGTATCTTTTTCAGTCCTCATCACAGTATCTCTTTCCATTTCAGATTTATTTTGCTGGGGCTCTTCAAACAATAGTTGCTTTCTTAGGTATTTCAAACCCTTGATAATAAAATGATTGCCTCTATATGACATTACCCACTGACTACTGATTTCAGTAGGACAGTAAGAGTTACCACATAAAACAAAAGAAAGAAAAAGAACAAATAGCGAATACTGCAATATTGGAATATCTGACCAATTCCAGTGGCCATAACAAGCGTTTTACATGTTTCACCTTACACAGCTTCTAAAGAAGAGGATCTCTTTCTGGGTAAAAATTCAGCTCTTGATAACCTGATAATGGTCAGGAAGTTAGGTCAAGAAGTTAGAATTTTATCTATTTTCCAATTTGTTGAGAAAATAATATTTACACACCACAATTGGAGGAAAATACAGATCTACTTACAATCTAGGACTGTCATAAGGACAAATGGATGTATTACATAGTTATCAAAAGTATGGAACTAATCTGTTGAAGTTTTCTCATTTGGCAAGCATAAGATAAACTGATCGTTTCTTTGGCTGACACCGCCACTAAAAGTATGAAAGACAGCAGCCCTTATCACCCCAACAAATGCATTTAGGGACAGGGGGGATGCCCTTCAACCTTTGTACCAAGTTGCAATCAGAACCAAGACCCAGCAATAGCAGCTCTGCCCCAAGTTAAACCCTTCCACCAGCACAACACCCCAGGAAGGTAACACGAGAAGTGATTAAAATGGCCCAACGCACACAGAGAAATGAAAACTGTCATGGACTGCCCAGTAAGGAACCACAACCTTGCAAAATGAGAGGAAAATAATCCGCAGGTCTGCTGATTTTCACAGCAGAAAACACAGCACACATGTGAACTTACAACAAGGTAACTATTACCATCCTACTGAAAGTGAACTTGTCTCTTGATAGATCTGTGGCTGTAGAAAAAAGCAAAACTAAGTCATGAAATATCTGGAGTTTTAGGTCTCCCACTATCTCCTCCTGAAACGCCAACCAAAATTCCAAAATCTTCTTCCAGCTCTTCTTCCAGTTCCTGCCCAGCATCCCTGCCTCCTTGGGGTTCCTTCTGCCACCTCACTACTCACCACACACCCACACACCTCTATGTCATCCTGCTCCTTAATTTCTCCCCACCTGGCCTGGGTGTCTCTTTCTCCTCCCTATACTGGCAGGAGGATGGCTCTTCTTTGGGTTTTAGTATTTAATGACATTCTGTTAATAGCGGTAGTTTCGATGAAGTTGAACTCTTTGTCTGAATGAAAAGTGTTTTGAAACAAGGACAAGATTCAAAATGTTTTCCTGTGTCCATTTCGCCCTAGCTACACAGCATAGAGCTTCAGGTAGCCCTCGGTCCAGCCCACTGACTGCCTTTGTTTGACCCACAAGCTAAACACATTTTCTATATTTCCAGTTGGTAGCAAATAAAAAGTAAAATGAATATGAATATGTATGGCATTTTAAAATTACATGAAATTCAAATTATAGCATCCAGAAGTCACATTAAACTGGAGCACCAGTGCAATCGTTCAAGCATGTACTGTCTGCGGCTGCTTTGCTGTCACAACAGCAGTTAAGTAGCTGCACAGGATCAGAAGGCTAGCAAAGGCTGAAATATTTACTATTTGATCCTTTAGAGAACAAGTCTGTTGATCTCTCCATTAAAAAGTTAAAACTGAAACAGGTGCCTCTCCCCCACCCTTGGGGAGCATGGCAGTTAAAAACTGGGGGAAGAAGCAGCTGGGAGAGGATTTGCACGAGAAGCAGAACCAGAACCATAAGAAGCTGATAGTTCAGAGGATCTGGCACCTGGAGAAGGACTCAGGCATGGAGCCTTCCAGGTAGAGGAGAGAAGAGAATGGCAGGTGTAGCCCGAGTGACCAGGCTGGGCAGAAGGCCCCTGGAAGAGTGAGCTGGTGGTGGCAAGGAGTCATGGTGGCAGCAGAAGAGTGGCCAGTGTGGAGAGTGTGATGCTGCAGCAAGGTGGCCTGGAAAGCTGGTACTTGGAGACGGCCAGGAATTTGGAAAGCTGATTTGTACATCAGCAATTGTGGAAGAAGTTTGAAGCACCTTGGAGAAGCAGAGCAGTTCAGGATAGTGGAGAGAAAAGAAGAAAGGAGAAGACACCAAAGAAAGACTGGACTTTGCAGAGTGCCAACCTCTGAGGTTTGGAGGGGCAAAGAGACACCATCTTGGACTGTGTCCTTGGGGTCTTTGAGACTGAGAATGGTGACTGGGGTAAGATAACTGCCACTTGTAGCTTTAAGGACTTTTTATTTTCCCTGTTGAACTCCCTTGTTAATAAAATCCCTTGTTAAATGGCATTTTGAGTGGCAACTGCTACGCACAGGTGATATGGACCTGGGGCTTGTTAAGTTGGAGGTTTTCCCCTCCTTTTCGACTCGATTTCAAAACCATGGAGTTAAAGTTCATGAGACTACTGCCATGTTCTCCCAAAACACTTGCTCCAAAAACAAACCTGAAACATGAGTAAGTAGAGAAAAAAAGAGGAAGATAACCTGCCCATGGCATCACCAGATGCTGCAAGCTTTCAGGACAAAGAAGGGCATGACCTCGGGTCACTTTCACACAAAAAGTCTTTGTAAATGTGAAGCACTAAGCAAAGGCGGGGTGGGGGGCATCTTGCATGTTCTTTCCCTGGACCATCCACACTGAAATTAATGTAAGGAGACATAGAAGAGCTTTGTTTCCAGCAGTTTAAACCCATGTTGTGCAGCAGGCATATGAATCATGGGCTGGGAACAATGAGGTTTCGTGTCTAATTAATCATTTTTATGGACTTGTCTCTCATGGCAGGATAGGAAGGAATCCGTAAAAAATGACCCCAAAGAGAGGAAACTTCCTTTGCCTCCTGCAATGGGGTGAATAAATGAAAGTTAAAGTCAGTGGTGTCGCTCCCCAGAGATCACACAGTGGGAGATGCAAAACTTGGAGATGCGACTCAGTGGATAAGTGATAGTGTGCCCTGCTGGAGTACTGCCTGTCTGGCCACAGTCACAGGCCACCAGCACTAACTCAATCGGCTTCTACCTGAAATCTCCGCTTAATTAGCACCATTTATCAAAATGACACCTGTTTTAGAGACCAGATCAAATTGATTACTGTCATTCTGCTGGATCTTCAGAGGCACTACCAGGGACCTATTTTTAGAGCAAAAGACAGGTAAATATTTATTTCAAAGACCATAGTAAATATAGTAGGTTGATGAGAAGAAACCTATCTGATACACAAAGAGCATTATGCTTAAAAGCCATAGGCTTCGCGGGACTTTCGCATGGAATCTACAACATAGGAAATTTCACAACATCAAGGTTCTAGGACTTTGCTTACAGAGATGGGCTCAGAAGAGTTCTAAGCTTATGTCAGAACTAAGTGACTAACCCCAACAACCAGGGACTGAACCAGTCATAATTTTAAAGTGAATAAAGATTTATGGGGAATTCTTAAAAAAAGTCACCATGGAGCAGCAAGAAGCTACTCGTTGTCTAGAGATTAATCAGATAATGTAAATGGCTTCAAGATGAGCTGACCCTGTTAATATCCACTGTGAAAATACCTTGTTTTTAATATAGCCATGAAAAATATCCTGTCTTGGTTTAGCGTTTCATTTAACTGTACGTTTATAACATGATTGTGAATTCACATCCATGTGTCCCAACTATATCAAGACTTCCAAGGACATAACTATACCAATTAAAGTTCTTTAAAGAATATTCCAGTAGGTGATGACAGTGGACTTTTAGAGTATATTGTCCCATGTAAGTAGCACATTTTTAGAAGAGAGTTTCTATTTTTTCATTAAAACATGAACAATAGTGATTACTATAACAAAATCTCAATCCTACATTTCCCCCTTTGAAATATGTATAAATCTGGCCAGGGGCACGTAGTGAGACCTAGTTGCAAAAATATATAGCTGGGCATGGTGGTGCATGCTTGTAATCCCAGCTACCTGGGAAGCTAAGGCTGGGGATTGCTTAAGTCTGTGGGACCCCAGGCAATGTGACATGCCTGTGGATCCACAGGCAAAAGTAGTAAGACCTAATCTCAAAAAAAAAAAAAAAAAAAAGATTTTGGACCTTCATGCACCCAAGGGAAGTCCATCTTCTCTCCTTTTTAAGTCTTCAGGTACTGAATATTCACCAGAGTCAGCGGTTCTCAAGGAGAAAACACAGATGAAAACTAACCAAAAAAAGAAGTTCAGGTAAGTAGAATTACTAGACAAAGAGCTAATAGGAAAGAAAAGTAAAAATCAGTTTGTAAACTGATCACTTATTAAAACAGCTCCAGATGCAGGCTGGGATGATGGAAAGGAACTTTTAAATATGTTGTTTGTTCTTCTCCAGTACTGCCCCTTCCATTGAAAAATAAAAGAGGAACATATTCAACATAATTGCCCAAAATAATCCTACCTAGGCAACTGAGAAAAATACTTAAAAGTAGGGATTTTTAATGGGTAGAACTAGATTATTCTAAGTGAAATAAAAAAGGAGATAGACAAATACTAGATGATTTCACTCATAGGTGGCACATAGAGAAAGCAAACAATAATTAGGGGAAAAAAGGAACTAACAAAACTAAACCAAACCAGAAATATACTATAGGACTGAGGCAGCCAGAGGGGAAGAGAGCATGAGGATGGAAATAAAAGTAAGAGGAGCACAACCGTATAAAATAAAGGATTAGGGGTGCTTGGATGATGGGGGATATAGTAAATAATTCGAGGAGACATGAACTGGACCCCAACATTATACATAATGTTATAAACCAACATAACTTCCATAAAGGAAAAAACTAGCATGATGTTTATTCCACTAAATCTGTTTCACTTTGGAAAGAAAAATGATTTTTGAATATTTATATCTGCTATTTCTTAACTTTGGAACTTCAGGAAGTACTTGATAACTCATGAAGAGGCTTCCCAAAAAGAGTATTCCCAACATAATTCCTGGTTTGCACCTCTTAGTGCTGGTCATTTGTAGTAACAATAACAGTATTTCTGCAGTTATATGTCCCCCCACATAATTTAATGATGCCAACTCAATTTGATGTGCATTTATTTCTCAAATGGACTTGAAGATGGGTATACCTGTCAGACACTCCCAATTAAGTCTGTCTACAAACAATGTCTGTGATCAGAATTCATATTGTAAGCTTCCAAAATACATATGATGCTTGGAGGAAATGTTTTATTCTTAGTGACTCCCTCAATTGCCAACTTACAAGCTAATATATTGCTGTGCATAAAACATGCATTCAACTTCAGAATAATTCAATTACCCTTTGGAAAAATTAAACTCACTCCCAGTCACAATGCAAACATGCTCCACTTAAAGAAACATAAAAGTCTCCCCAAATTATTTAAGAACAGCCTGAAAGAAATCTAAGTCATAGATGACAGAGAGGACATTCATTTTTGCAGAGTGTAAGATACTCGCCAGAAGAACTCTGTAGACAACGTTCTGTTCTAAGGAATCAAGAAGACCACTACTTCTGGTTTGTCATTTGGACCAAGCATTATTTATAACCTATACGACATGATTCTAAACAAAGATAATTTATGTTCTACTTGTTACATTGGAACATGAATGAATATCTAAGTACCCAAAGCTGTTTTGTTTTCTAATCGGTTTCGTTTCTAATAGGTGCCAAATAGATCATCTCAAACTTGTCATGTTAGATTTGGTGCAAACTCCAGGACTTGACTCTTCTTCCCTGTCCAACCAGCAGTGCTCACAGTGATGAGACACCGGAGCTCCATTTGCAATCATTAGCCTTAAGAATCACAGGCTAACTGAAGGCACCGTGGGGGCTAATATCCTGACATGGAAATTAGAACATCTTGAAAACCCGCAGGTAACTTGTAAGAGGAGTTATGTGTGCCACTAGGATGGACGACTTGCTGCTACTGGCTGAGTCAAACTCTTACCTATTTGGTTAATTTACACTCTGCAAAGAGAATAGCACAAGAGGGGAAGAAAAGGAGAGGAGAGGATAGAGGGAAAGGGAGAGTGGAAGTGATTGAAATATTCTGCTTGAAATTATAGGACGACCTACCACCTGCAAGAAATCACCACGACCTAGAAACTGGAGTACCACCAAGAGCTACCCAAGGGTAGCATCTTTGACCTTTTATGGTACTATTAGGAAGAGCTATACAGTTCCTGCCAGAAATTACTGAAACACACAAGCAATCTTCCTTGACACACAAAAAAGGAAATCACCTAGAAAAAAAAAATTTCTTTGCCACATTCATTCCAGAAAGCACATCCAAGGGGCTATTTGTGTTTTCACAAAGTATAGGCATTCTGTTCTAAAAGCAATTGCTCTATCCATGAAAGTCAATATTAGAGCTGGTTCTGAGGTAGAGGGCCAGATGAGGCATTCACAAGAATCTGTGTACCCCAATCCTCTGAACCACAGTTCAAACACTGGAGATCTTCTGAGTGGTGCCAAAGGTAGTTCTGGCCCTTCGGAGCAGCCATATTGCAGAGAACAGCAGAGAGGCCCTCTTCCTCTTAAGAGGGGACTGTGCTGGTGCTTGATAAGAATGTCCCTGTGTTGCCTTCTCAGCAACAGGACAGTTGCTAAATGGCCACCATTAGGTGTCCTCTTGGAAAACAAGTGACTCATCATCCCAGCCTTCCCTATTTCCCATCTCCAACTTCACTCAAGTTTGATCCCGTTCTTGTCACAACTGGCTCATACTGGAAGTTTAAACCAGAGAGAGGACTCAAGCACCTAAGAAACTACTTAACATAAATACATCCTACAAATCGTAAATGCTAAGACAACCGGCATGGGTACCATCCGTGTCTAAACTAAAACACATACCATCTTCACTCCAGCAGTCTCCAGGTGGAAGAGTCGCAGAAGCTCCTGTGTTTGATATCTCTGCCTATGTTGCTCTCCATAAACCCCACAGACATATCTACACAAATGCTATGAAAGAAGCTCCACCCACTCCACAGAGCCCCATCCTTAAACCATGTGAGCAAAAGTCTGCTACAAATAAATAAGAAATTAATTTCTACAGGAAAATGGATGGGGGTCTCAGAAATGAATGGAATAGCAATCCCAAGTTTGAACTGCCTAATTATTCATGTAGAATTCACTAACACACATCATCATTCTCTGTAAATAAATTCATTTTGATTATTCCATGACTGATTCAGCCATGGGGGCAATGAGACCCAAAAAAAGTGTGCTCTTAAAGCTAAGGCACCAGGAGGGAGAGTCTCCAGAATGGGGATAAAATGACAAGCCCACTTACCGGGCTATGAGTTCAGTGGGCAATTTTCATTAAAGTTAGGGACTATTGTGAGCTTTCACTGATACTGTTAGTTCTTGCTTAGATATTGACCTCACTCTAGTTATTTTGCCTCTGGTTTTCTCTGAGCTCTCCTATGGTCTTTAATTTCCTGTGTGATTAATCTTCGGCCAAGGGAAAACGCAGCTGATGTTGTACTGTAAAAAAAAAAATGTGCATCAGCCTTTCACACCAACATTGGTAGCATCTTGTAAGGCCTGGACATTATTAAAGTCCATTTCAAGGACTTTACTCCTTCTTTGTCTTATGTGATTTGTGTTTTGTTAGGAAGGAAATCAATTTATTCCCCGTTACATCATAAAGTGGTTAGGAAGAAAATTATATTGACTTCAGCTTCTCTAGATTGTCTTAAGAAGTTTTAAATCAAGAATTGAGATTGGTGTTTTATGGTTGCCCACGGAAAAATAACCTTGAGTTTATCCAATCATACTGTCAATTTCACCATCTGTGGATCAGATTTTGAGCAATTTCAAAGTCACTGTGCTACAGTTAAATGTTCAACCATCTAGAATCAATTATAAAATTAAAAATCACATGTCATTTATCATCCTAAAAGGAAATGTAATGTTATAACTAAAATTAATTGTTTTTTTCCATTTTAAAGGATTGAATATAATCTTTTTCTGTTTTTAAAATTTTTACTCATCTATGCTAAAAAGACAAACAAGACATAGAACTACATCTTGTTCTTTGCACCCCAAGACCCCAATCTATGTAATTTGCAAGATTGCCCACAGCTCATTCCCTGCTACTGGCCAGTCAAATACCTGGAGTTCTAGGTCTCTGAAGCATCTTTCCCTCTGACCTATATATCTCAGCACCACCTCATATCCATGCCACTCCTTGCTGCCTGCACTGTATCTTTCTTTTATATAGAAAGATATGCTGAGATTGACATGCTGATATATATAATTACATATAATATATAATTATAATATATTATATATATGTAATTATATATATAATTATTTTAATTGATTGTACATACGTATATTTTACCTCATTGTTTACCCCAAGGTTCTCCCACCACCTCAGCACCCGTGAACCATCTTAATCTCTTGTGCCCATCCCTCCCTTGATTTTAACCTCCTCCCCCTCTCTTGTTCATTTGTTTGTTTGTTTTCCCTCTATCCCCCATATAAGTGAGACCATCCAGTATTTCTCTTTTCCTTTCTGACTTATTTTCACTCACATGACTCCCTCTAGCTCCATCCACGTTGCTGTGAATGACATAGTTTGTCTTTTTTGATGGATAAATAATGTTCCATTGTGTACATGTACCACAACTTTCTGACCCATTCATCTGTTTGGGGGCATTTGAGTTGTTTCCATATCCTGGCTATTGTAAATAGTGTTGTAATAAATATCTGAGTACAGGTGTCCTTTTGAATGAGTGTTTTTTAATCCTTTGGGTAGATTCCCAGAAATGGGACGGCTGGATTGAATGATAGTTCCATTTTCAGTATGCACTGTACTGTATCTTTCCTCAACTGTCTGCTGAGTCCATTCCCCCAAATCCTGCTACTCCCTCAGCCCACCATAGCTTAACAGAATTCAGATAAGATTCACTCTACAGATATTTATTAAAAGCTGTTATAAGGCCGGGCACAGTGGCTCGTGCTTGTAAACTTCAGCCTATGAAGTGGCCGGGGCTAGGGATCGCAATTCGAGTTCCACCTGGGGCCCGTAGCGAGACCTAGTTCCAAAAAAAATAGCTGGGTATGGTGGTGCGCACCTGTCATCCCAGCTACCTGGGAAGCTGAGGCTGGGGATTGCTTGAGTCTGTGGTACCCGGGGCAACAAGAGCCTGCGGTTCCACAGGCAAAAATAGCAAGACCTAGTCTCAAAAAAAAAAAAAAAACAAAAAAGCTGTTATAAGCATTGCTTTTCATCTAGAATACTGGTATTTCAAAGAAACACAGTCCCTAGCTGGCCTTCCGCAGATGGGAACAAGCCACAAGCAATGAAGTGAAGATCTGAGTAGGGGCAACTGCCAACCTAGGTTTCAGGAGAGGCATGACCTTCCCTTGACCAGCATTTTCCTCTCATAAAGAGATGACACTATGATTATCAGCTCCAAACAAGACTGTGTCTGAGCTCACCTGCTCTCCAGCTGGTCAAGGGTGCCACCAACCAGTTTTCCACCAACAAAACAGCACCTAATTCCCCTATTTTAAACAAAGTGGCTCTATCTTGTTTTATAGTTTTGTTTTATTGTAGGAAGAGAATAGGGGAGTGATTGGGGCAGAGGGAAAGTCAATTTTCTTCTTTATTATAAGTTAGTTTCACTCTGTTCATGTCGACCTAATGTATAATGATATCTAAGATGTTCAAAGGTTGAAATAGTTTTAATTAAATGCATCAATTAAGTCTGTGGCAGGAAATGGAAGGGAATTCAGATCAAGCGATGTGAGGGAGGTGGAATAAAGGGACTTCTCACCAAGATGAGCCAGCATGCAGACGAAGCAGGGACAATACAGATTCCTGAGACTAGTGGCATCAAGGCTGAGCCCTCCACTGGGTCTGAACGAAAAAGCAGTGTGGTCTTTTTCCGTAGGGACCTGGACTGAGAGAGTGTGTGTGTCTGGAGGGCTACTTAACAGGTACTGTGACCTTGGGTCAAGGGCACAGCCAACCCAGGACAGCTCCTGACTTCGCTTGTCTCCCTCTCTCCTTGGAGAGAGGCCTCCTTGACCAGACTCAGCAGTAAGCAGAGGTAGCCGTTGCCTTGGTGAAATCTTTTCTGCTCTGCCCTTCAGGTATGATGAATTGAAGGTTTGTGTCCACTACAATTCAGATATGAAAGCCCTAAGCCCCAATACAACAGTACTTGAGAAGGGACCTTGTTGAAGGAGTCAGGGTTAAGAAAGGCCATGACCTCACTGTGGAATGATTGCCTTTCTAGGAGATACCAGAGAGCCTGCTCCCTCTCTCCCCATGGACCCACCTAGAAGAGACCAGGGCAGCACAGAGAGAGATCACCGTGGACCAGTCACAAAAAGAGCCTGCACCCAACACCAAACTCTGCTGGGCTCCAATCGTGAACGATCCAGCCTCCAGAAATAGCTGCCATGTACTCCACATGGTCTTTTATTTTGTTACATGGTCTGAACTGACAAGTGCACCAGGAGATGGAGTGGGTGGAGAAGGGAGGCTTAGCAGACAATACTCAACATGCTCAGAAGCATTTTATAAATATAAAGTAACTGATAGCCTGGCCCGAATTTGGGCTCGTTGGTATTTAAATTGTAAATCTGGTCCGATGGTGTGTTATTGCTAAACAGGCAGTGTGCTGAGTTTTTCGCAGTTGCCCCAAAATAGGCCTCCTCAAATATGGTTTATTGTTTTGCAAACACCAAGAACAGTCACATCAAAACTTTTAACAGAGTTGGCAAAACAAATGTCCATTTGTGCTGCAGTATTATCATGACTTGAAGACGATGATATTTTAATTCCTTAACGAGATTAGTGTTTTATAGCGAGCTGTCATGGCTTCAGTTAACCATACATTTATCCCAAAAAGAAGACTTCAATCCTGAGGCATAAAAAATGGGGAAAATCATGACATTGTCAGAACACATTAATTTCAACAATTACAGAATTAAATTCATTAAGCCAGTAGAACAGCCTTAAAACTTTACATCATATGGCTTGGCAATCTAATGTGTGAATTTATAGAAGCCCTGGGCCAGATAAAATGTCACAGATTTACGAGAGGATATGAAACTATTATCAGGGAAAGAAGTTCAAGTTGCTTCAAAGTTGTTCTCTTAAGATAAAGCATCTATATAGAACAGATCAGCACAAACAACCTCAAATAAGCTGATAGCTTACAGAAAAAGAAAAATCACCACGATTGCTAACAAATACTCTTTAAGTTTCAAAAAACAGAAAAGTGACTTTAAATGCCTGTGACATAACTACTCTACCTTATATCCTTGAAAGTATCTTTCTTTACAACTTAAAAGCCAAGAAAACAAATAAAGAAATTCAAAGCTTTACTAATGCTTTAAAATTGTGTTTTTTCTGTGTCCAAAGGTCTTTCAAAAAATATTTTCTCTCCAGAATATCTGTCACAGAATTCTTAGAAATATGTTTAATATATTTTTTAGTTTTATTCTGTTCAGGGAAAGGATGACAAAAAAGATTTATTCAACAACTATTAGGTGCCAAGCTCTGTGTTGGTTGCCTGATATATGCCACCTTATCTCATCCTAACAACCGCATTATTTTTACCATGTCACAAAGGCATCTTCCGTCTGCTACATCTGTCTCCAGTTCCCAGAGTCTAGAAAAGTGTCTGCTACTGAGGAAGCATTCTTGAAAGGGAGGACAAGAAGAAGGGATGGAGGAAGAGAGAGAGGGAGGGAGAAGAGAGAGGGAGGAGACAAACCCTTCTTAATGGCAAAGGGAGCTAAAGTCTGCACCACCACCACCACCCTCCATCCCCCCCCCCTTATACCGCCATGCTTTTATCAATATGCCAGGTTGAAAGAACAGATTTCACACAGTCCCAGGAAATAATCACCACAAAAATGTTTTCCTTAGGAAACCCAACCTCTAGCAGTTACAGAATTTGTTCTTATTATTTTGATGATGCTCTACATTTAAAATATCTTCATAGTGTATGTAAACTAGTCCAAACACTATGGAAAGCTGTATGGAGGACCCTCAAGTTAATGAAAATGGAATTACCATTTGACCCAGCAATTGCTCTCTTGGGAATCTACCCAAAAGAGACCTCAATGTGGGTACAAAGGGACACCTGTGCTCGGATGTTTACTGCAGCACAATTTATAATTGCAAGGATATGGAAGCAACCTAAATGCCCCAAAACAGATGACTGGATGAAAAAAATGTGGTACATATACACAATAAAATAGTACTCATCAATTAAAAATGACAAATTTGACGAATTTATAACAACATGGATGTACTTAGAAGGAATCATATTAGCAGAAACAAGTCAAGAAGGAAAACACAGAAACCAAATGACTTCACTAACATATGGGATACAGTGAAAAAATAAACAAAAGACTTGGGGAAAAGTCAAAACAAGCTAAGCACCAAACTGAAGAGCACAACTTTGAGCAGGAGGGAAAGGGGGGGGGGGGG
>PVHY01018685.1:0-13356 GCA_004024945.1 Uropsilus gracilis | reverse complement strand
TTAGACCTTGTATGAGATAGGAAAAGCATTTGCGTTAGAACATTCTGGAAACACAGGCATCTTAACTTAGGCAGCCTCTTCATGGAGAAACACAGTAACCTCCCAGCAGACACCAGCCAGGTAAGGTGTCTTTGGAGCCACCAGTGCTGAGGTGGCAAACAGAAGTTGGGCAACCAGATGACACCCATAGCTTTGGGTTTGGAGCTCAAGATGTGCCCTGAGCGGCAGTGAGGGCTGGATGGAGAAACAAACTAGATCCCAAACACCATCCCCACCCAGAACCGTCCATGGCAGATGAGGAAAAAGTGGGAGACACTCAGGCTTGGTTCTGCCCCCAGGAAAGCGCACCTACCAAGTGACAGGCAGTGATGGCAGTATCAGGAGCACAAGACAGACCCCGCAGCCCTTTAGCAGACACATCCAAATTAATGGGGGCCAAACTAATAAATTAATTAATTCTGGCAGTCTCTATCTCCTAACATCTGTGGCTAAATGTACCCTGAGAGCTTTCTTCTCCCCACACAGCAACAAGCAAGCTGGGACTCTACTGTGGGGCTAACAGGTTCCCAGAGGAAGCGGGCGATCCTGGAAACAGCCTGATGAGCCATTCTTGTAGATCTTGTTCCTGAACCCTCTGGGTCTTTCCATTTTTCTCTCTGCTCTGAGATTCAGGTATCAGACCAGAAGAAGGGACTTCCTTGTTCTCTCACTTCCACTTAACTAGCTTGGTTTGGCAGATGGAATGCCCAGGCGAGAAGCTAGGATGACAGGAAAGTGAGGTGTGGCCTCTGAGGTGTGGCCCCTCCCTAGGAGGTCCTCCAGCTGTCATGGCCCTCACCTGCAGCCATGGGTCATCAAGAGGTGGCCTGCTCTACTCAATACTCTCTCCTCTGGCTTTAGGAATCACCCCTTCTCCAGTTCACCCGCTCAGCCCCCATCTCTGCAGGGCAAACAAGAGGGTCTCTGCTCATCCCAATGCCTAAATCACCTGTGCACTTTCTACTCTGTGTCTTTTTTTTTTTTTTTTTACTTTATTTATTTTGGTCTGTAGATCACAACCTCTATAAGTGGTTTCTGGGATACCTCCCCCTCTCTCCTCCTTCTGGTGCCCCTTCCATTCTCTTAAACCGTGTTCTTTGTTGTTTACTAGTCTGTGCTAAGTCCATTAGTCCCTTTCTTTCCTGGGGCCGTGTCCTTTCACTTGGTGAGGGACTGTGTGGTTGGAACCAGGCGAGCCTCGCTGGTAGGTTTTCAGTCTTAAGTGTGCGTTGGGCGGCCGGTCTGTACTCATCTGTGATCTGTCCGTGTTTTCTTGCTGCAGGCCGTCTTCTCCAACCCCATCTCCGCTGCTTTTTGCTTTACCTTATGGTTCTGGTGTCAGATTTAGGGGTCTCGCCCCCAGCCAGTGTCGGTGAAGAAGTTTCTCTGTGAATATAGGCATCTATGAATGGCTTTGTAGATCATCTCCTTTGCCTCAGTTTGCAGTTTTGATGTGGGGCCAATTGCACATATTTGGTCTTCCTCTCCTCTCCCGCAGTGTGGGGAGGGGGCATTGCTCTCCTAGAAGGCATCTCCGAAATGAGGTCCCGGGTCTTCCTGGTCTGGTGAGCGCATAGGGGCGCATGGTGACATTGTGTCTCTACAGTTGGTTCTCTTGTCTCACAGGCACTGGTTCTCTCGGTTGTCTATCTGTTGTGTCCAGCTCAGGCTTGTGGGCTGGATTTTTGCATGATCCCTCACCTGTTTTATAATGAGGTTTTTGTTGTGC
Source organism: Uropsilus gracilis (assembly GCA_004024945.1). NCBI lineage: Eukaryota > Metazoa > Chordata > Mammalia > Eulipotyphla > Talpidae > Uropsilus > Uropsilus gracilis. The sequence goes on along the minus strand of PVHY01018685.1, from coordinate 11,588 downwards.
ATGTTCTTGCTCCTCTTGAAGTTCAGCTGGAGTGAGAGTGAAATGGAAGGGGCTCCCTCCCTTCCACCCCCACCTCTGGTACCTCCCTGAGCAGGAGTAAGCCCAGATGGCTGAGCCTGGGCCCTCCCATGCTCCCCTTGAGCTAGGACAGGGGGCAACATGGCTCCGCCAATCTGGGCTGCAGATGGCTGCCTTGTGCAGCAGTCATCCACTGGTGGGTGGAGCCACCAAAAGCCCCACCCTGTCCCCCCTCTAGGGTTCACCCAGCTTAGGGGGCTTACCCAGGATCCTTCACCCACTTAGCTCCCTGCTGGCAAGGGAACTCAGATGGCTAGGGACCCGGGCATGCAGGCAGCCCTCAGGAGGCTGACTGCTGGTGGGCAAGACTCCCCCTGTGTCTTTCTAATACACCATTTCCCAAATTCACCTTGAATTACTTTGAAAGCATCATCTCCTTTATTTCGTTTATATTGGGACCTTCGGTTATAGACATGGATTCATTCCAAATATTTATTAAACACTTAATTGTGTTCCAGCCCTTATTCTATATACTAGAAAAACAACAGTAAATAAGATAGGTAAATAAATGTGTGTTTACACACATTTCCATATATATACATATACACATCTGTAGTTACACACACATACACATGTGCATCCTGCCTCCTGTACTGTGACCTAGTTATTAACAGTACACACTCGAGTTAAACTGGTTTCAAGATTCTCTCCTACTCAAAAATCTGCTTATGTTCTCTATGTCTCAGTTTATTCACACGTCAAAGAGAGGATGGATGGATGGATGGATGGATGGATGGATGGATGGATGGATGGATGGATGGATGGATGGATGGATGGATGGATTAGGACCTGTTTCTTTAGGTTATTGAAGATTGAGTGAGATAACAGACGTCCTTAGTGATAAGCCTCCAATAAGCCTTGAATGAAAGCAAGCACTTATTGTCTCATGGGGCTTACTTCTGATGGAGATGGATAGATCAATAAAAATGGTCTCTGTTCTACCATAAGCACATAGTGATGATCCTGCAGACAGTATTTTAATTCTCAGAGATTTTTGTTTCCTACTGTATTAAATGAGGAAAATCACCTGATCTTGTAATATGGGTGAGAATCACATTAGCTCATATATGTAACACATCCAGAGTAACACATCCTTTACTGACATCTGTTCCTTTGCTCCATATTTCAGATGCCTTGCTTATTAGACTAGAGGTGACATTTGACTTAGCTTCTCCTGCACAACCCCTGGAAGATCACAGGTTTCACTTTTGCTCCTTGACACACCACAACTCCAGCCAGGTAAGAGGGAACAGGAAAGAAAGCAGCAGATAATTTGGGTTCCAGAAATACATCCTGGAGATGCATGTGGGAGTCAGAATTAGAGTAGGCAGAATGGAGATACAGGCAGCTGCAGACAGGAGACCGGGTCAAGGCCTAGGAAAAGGAATTCAGAAGGCAGGGAAACAAGGCAAGTGCTTTCTCTGGCTTCTTTATTTTTAGTAAAATTCCTTTAGAAAATGTCAACCTGTCTTGCTGTGTTAAGAAAAACAGGAAATGATATTCTACCCCTGCTTAGACCAGGATGACATATGGTAGCAGAGGTCACCTCTAGGCTGAGAGGGCAGAAATGGGATGGAGGGAACCTTCAGTTCCTGCCCCCCAGTTCCACCTGACACCTTATGAAAACATACCATTTCTCAGCAGAGGAAACAGCTAAAGTAAGTATGGCACCAAGTTAGCTTGTGTTAATCTGGTTATGGATTCATATGTGTCATATGATTTTCTATACGTCTCTGTACATATACCCTATTATAATTGTCACAAAATGCTACCCTTAGGAAATAAAATTTTTCAAATGGTAAGCCCAGTAAAATTTTCTGTAATTATTATTTATTGGGGGGGGCAGAGGAGGCATGAACCTTTCAATTACCAATATGGAGGCTCAGTGAATCATGCTGTGCCCATTCTGTGGAATACTACGTAGTCATTAAAAGAACCATTGACAGTGTTTGCATGTACAGAAGTGAAACAAAAAAAAAATTACATATAATACAAGCCAATAAAATTTTAGAAATTCAGTACTCATTGCCCAGAAAATACACAATATATAATTCTCAAGACAAACAACTCTTCATTTTACAGGTGAGGAAATTGAGAAGTTAAAGAAGTAGTCAAAGAGTATACAGCCAGCAAATGGCAGAAATGGGAGCTGAACACAGGTGGTTAGCTCTGGAAGCATGTTTTTGGTTTTTGGGGTTTTTTTGTTATAGGATTTTTTTCATCATCAAAACTGTCAAGTGTATGACTACTAGTAGAAGGAGAAAAAAATTAGCATTAGGAATTCACAAAGAGTGTCATACTCAAATATTTAGTTTTTGAAAACACAGATGAGTGCACTAAAATTAAAAATAATTCTATTCACCAACACAAAAGTTTTTTTAAGATAATCTGGACCACAGAGAAGTTGATTGGTGTATTTCAAAGGCTTCAACCTCACTTTGACCTTTAAATAAACAACACCACATCAAATTGTCATAGTTATTATTATAGTAGGAAACGCTTACACCTCAAAATAATTTCCAAGATATTTTGAAAATCTAGAAGCATGCATTTAACCATTATGCTATACTACCTCTGCTCAACAGGCTAACCATGGAAATAACTCCCAAATCTTCAAGGCAGTGAAGACCTCAGCTGAACCTCATAACAACCTTACATGTGGATACTATTAATTCCATTAAAAAGATGAAAAACTCAGCAGAGAAAAGACTAAGTGATTCATCAAATATGAAGCCAGAAAGTGAGAATTCAAATCTGACCCGTTCACTCATGTCCCACTCATGATGCCATATAATAATCCTTCTTGGCATTATTTCACACATCTTCTACAATGAACATGTTACTTTGGATTTTTAAAAAGAAAAGTCCTCCCAAAGCTACATCTAACAAGAAAAAAATTTAATGACAAATATGACATTTTAGATAAAAACAAAAATTGAACTCCCATTTCATCACATCCCTTTAAGTCCTCTTTAATATTCATGTCTCACATTACTGAGTAAGAATACATACTTTTATATCACCAAGAAATTATCTTGACGGGGAACACTCGAGAAAGGCAACATTTCTTTATACGATTGGTTGGATAAACCCACCGCCATCGGCACTTCACATCTAGAATTCAATTTAATAGAATGACCAATGATTTTCTCTCCAAGCTATCCAAGTCGTGTCATTACCCATTAACAACCAGGAATTACTAATCACTGGGTGAGCTGAAAGCCATACATATGCACGTCACAAAAACAGCTCAACTTCCTTGGAGAATACCTCGTTTACTCAGCCCAGCAAATTGAACAAAACAGGTCCATGATATTTTGAAGCTGTTGCTGTGATACAGACACTCAGATCAAGAAATGGAAGGCCTGCAACACAAGCTACCCCACCCCTCTTGCAGACACCCCGCTGGATTTCTGGATACCCCCTCCCTCCCATGCCAGCAAAATGGGCATCCAGGTAGTACAGGGGTGATGGCATGGTTTTGCAACCACCCCGTTATGGGCAGATCTGTCATAGGTCCTAGCAGCTCAAGAAAGTCAGAGCCCTTGGCACTATCGCTGTAAAAATTTTAATAACGACCAGGGGGAAAACAGGCAGCACTTGAGTTTCTCAAACTCTTAATTCTTTGCCTTCTCTTTCCACTCTCCTTTCCGTATTCCTGGGTACTCATCATGTTTTCTCCTCTCTGGAGGTTTTGGGTTTTTTTTTTTTTTGTGCTCTCTTCATGCTCTCCCCTAGGGTGACACCACCCTTTCACTGTCTCCCTTCTAGGCCCAGGGGCACCCACTTACGCATGCACAAACCCACTGGGCCAGGTATGGACAATCAGGTGCTGGCCATACAGGCAAATGATGGAAAAAACCTGACCAACCCATTTACCTGCTATAGCTTGTCAAGTAAACTTCATAAAGTTTGGCACCAAGTAGATACTTCAGTTGTATCCCAGTGGTCTCCATCTCAAATCCTTAATCCTGCCCTTCAAGTTAAAAATGGTCATCCCATAAGAAACCTCTGTGCTCAAGCTCTTTTTAAAGGATAGAGGCAAGATTATTTAGGTTTCTGAATTATGTGGAGAAGTGGGAGGGTTACCTACTCCCAGAAGTAGGGTTGGTTACATTTCAATCTGTTCTGGGCCCTCAATTAATAAACATTTAATCAACACTTAATCAACTCCATTATTACTACTGTTGCTGTTGTTATTTTACATTGTTATCTACCCCAGAGTTCTCCCACCACCTTATCACCCATGAACCATCATCTTGATCTTTTGTGCCCAGTATCTCCCCCTCCCCCTCTCATGCTCCATGCTTCAATTCTGCTGACAGTTTTAAATTTTTCTTATTTGTTTGTTTTCCCTATATCCCTTATATAAGTGAGACCATCCAGTATTTCTTTTTCTGTTTTATTTCTGCTAGCATAATACTTCTGGCTCCATTCATCTTGCTGCAAATGACATGTTTGTCTTTTTTGATGGATGAATAATATTCCATTGTATACATGCACCAGAGCTTTCAATTTTGGAGGGAGAGAGATAGGCCACCCTTAAAGGTTAATTCAGCTAATACAGTCTTGATGAGCAGACTTTTGCTAAAATGCAACAAAATGGTAAATCTGATTCACCAGAATTCTAGAGGGTTGAAGAAAAGAAATGAAGACAGAAGCAGAAGTGAGGTAAGACTCTACTTTCTGGAAGTTTTCTGATGTAAGTGAGCAACTATACCTCCACGTAATGCCTCCTCCCCACCACCTCACCCACTCCATTCCCAAATGGTATCTTGCAAAAAGTAGAAGCTCGGAAAATGCTCAGTATGGGTAGAATGGTTAGAATGGTCCATGGACAGAGTTTGGGCTCCAAGTCTAATGTAGATTTATAAACTAATGTTATGTGGTTCATAATATTAGAAAGTTAGAAAAAAGCCACAAAAATATAATCAAAAATGAAAGAGCAGAGAATAAAACTCTAGGAGAATTTCTTAATGAACTTGAGTTAGGAAATGATATCCAAAGCCAGAAACTAACAAAAAGATTGACAAAATAAATGGATTAAATAAAAACATCATGTAATCAGACACCATTTTTTTAAAGTGAAGGAAAAAACCCACAGATGACAGAAAAGACCTTTGCCAGACATGTAACCACAGACTGCCACCCAGAATATAAAAGGAATTCTTATAAAAACAATGATAAAACAACGATAAGTCACTATTATTGACTGTGTCTCACCTCACCCACCTACCCCCCCCCCATTCATACACTGAAATCCTAAGACCCAAGATGATTGTATGCGTTGATGGAGTCTTCAGTGGATGATAAGATGATGAAGGTAGACCCATATGGATGGGGTGAGTGCCTTCATGGAGAGCCCAAAGAGCTCTCCCATTCTCTCCCTGCCACATGAAGAGAAAGGAAGAGCATTGAAGTGTGCCACCTGGGGAAGAACCCTCATGAGAATTCAAGCATGCAGGTACCCTGATCTCAGGTTTCCAGCCTCCAGAACTGTGAGAAACAAATGTTCATCGTTCACAAGCCACCCAACCTATGGTATAATTATTATAGCTGCCTGAACTCAGACCTCCACCCAAAAAAAGCAGAGTATTTTTAAAAATAATAATTCATTGAAGAATGATGACCAAAGACCACATGAAAAGATGCCTCTCCTGATAAACCATCAGGAAAGAGGGACTGAAAAAAAGACAATGGAGATACTCTGCATGGGCTCCAGACTGACAACTGAAACTAAAATTACAACGTCTGGAGATAACGCTGCTATAGCAGATGGGGAGCAAGTAGAATTCTGATACACCATTCAGCAATTCCACTTCTAGGTAGATGTTCCGGAGAACATCTCCAAAACCAGCATGTGGAAATATTTACTGAATTAACTTCCTGGATTAGGAAAAAAATCTAACTGCCTAACATCAAGTAGAATGATAAACAGAATCTGGTAAATTCATACAATGAAATGCACACATAAAATGCAATAAAAATGCATTCACACTACAGTCCTGTATATCCATGCGATCAGGTTCTAAAACAATTTAAGCTAAAAAGCAGGCTGTGAAGCATTGCAGGCATCAGGATGCCTTTCAAATAATGTTTTCAAAATATGTAAAACAACCATTTTGTTTTTGTTTAGACATGCATTATGGGTAGTAGAAGTATAAGAATATTTAGAAAGTGATGACATCAAACTTGAGTTAGTGATTGTACTGGGAAAAAGGTTATAAGACCTGGGAGCACTGGGGGTAAGGGGAGCAAATCTCAAGGGCATTTAGGTTTGATTCCTTAACAGTGGTGAAATAAGGATGTCATTAGATTATTCTCTGTACTTGGGTTTAAAGTATGTCACCATAAAACACAGAGAGTCAAAGGACGCCAGTGATCAAAGGATATATGTGTGGGTAAGAGAAAGAGGTCACAACCCATGTGCTCTGTGGTAATGTTTCAGGATATAAATATCCCAGATTAGCATAGAAGAACCATTTGCAACAGTGGGTATATTTTGCTTAGCTCTGAAAATGACTAAGTGTACCTAATATAAACACCTATGTGATAGAGTCACCTGCAAATGAGATTCCAGGAATTTTCCTAAGTTTCTCTTCCTTTGTGAAAGGGCACTGAGATTCAACATACACAGGCATCAGCATGTTATTATAGCTGCCTGAACTCAGACCTCCACCCAAAAAAAGCAGAGTATTTTTAAAAATAATAATTCATTGAAGAATGATGACCAAAGACCACATGAAAAGATGCCTCTCCTGATAAACCATCAGGAAAGAGGGACTGAAAAAAGACAATGGAGATACTCTGCATGGGCTCCCCTCCACTATCATATGCCAGGTAGGAAAAAGGAGACCCTTCCCAAAAGCCCAGCATGAACCTCAAAGTGTGGGTGGAACAAATGATTGAGAATATACCCCCAGCAAATTCAGAGAAAAAGAATACATAGGAACCACAAGATGGGTAATATATGTGGACATATGTGTGGACAGAATCAGGCCACTTTTACAATGGCATGATGGGAAACTGATGACAAATACAGACTAGGGAGGGGGGAGGTCCAAGTTTTTAAGGAAAATCTGTAACTGTCTTAGGAAAACCCCAAAGGGTTAAATTTGATTTTTTTTCTCCTCTGAGAAGTCAATATTTGGATTTGTAAAGTCCAAGATAAGCCAGTACAAAATGGCATAAAAATCCCTTGACCTAACTCACAGTTTATACATTAAGTCAAACCAAAAATAAGTTATCAGCTGCTCTGTCAGTATAGAAAAATCAATATTTTCCTATCATACCATCTGCTTTCGTGGTGCAAGTTAATAAATTTAGTTGGTGAAATTTTCTTCTCTCTTTGGAATCTAGAGAGAGAAAATATATTTTCAATAGTTAATCTAGTCACTTACTATATAGAGCAATGAAAAATGAAATACTATTATTTGAACATGTGAGTTTGCCATGTTCGGTAATAGAATTCTTTACCACTAAAGTGGCAGACCTGCATTATATCTAGAATTCAGCACACTCCCCCCAGCTTTCCTGCTTCCCCACTGCTTGCCCTCTTTGCCCCCTAAAATGATAAAATAATCCAAATTCTCAAAAATAACTTAGTATTTGGGGCACATTCTCAAATTGAGATGTATTTTGTTTTTCTCTGAAAATATAATAATGATTACCTTTCCATAACTTGAACACACAGATTCACAGAATTTTCCTACTTTTCTCAAGTTTTGTAGGAAATTATTGTTATGGAGACAGACACACACTGAGATTCATGATAGCCTGATATGCAGCTTTGAAAAAAAATAAATGAGATTTTAACTTTTAAACAATAAACAATTCCCATGGAAATAGCCATTCATGGTAGTGTTGACAACAATGGAATATAGACTACATGCCTGGCACAATCAATAGCTTCATGTTTTCTTAGATGTACTGCAGTAATACTCTGGCATTAAAGTGGAAGCGAGTATCTCTAATTAACATTTTTATATTTCAAAAATCCTACAAAAAGCTTTCCTTTCATTTTTATCCTTAGAAATATTTTCCTATTAATGTGCTTGTTGCAGTTGACCAATGAGTGATGTAACTTTTTAAAATTTATACATAGATTGATAGACTCAACCTAATCAGGAAATACTTAGGTTTGAGAAATTATGGGATTAACAGAATTTTCTTGCTTCTGGTACACTCTGTGATGTCAAGAAAATTGTCTGTTCTGTAGCTTTCCAGTTGCCATTTATCTCATCCTCTGGGATTGCTGAGAGTTAATATCCATAAAGGTTCTGTGTTTTCTTGACATAAAGAGGGTAAGTGAAAGAAAACAGCAGTATATCAGCACAATGTGTAGACATTTAGGGGAGTTCTATGCAACCTGAATATAAAATTTTAAGTTTCCCAGAAATACAATATAAAGACAGCCACCTATGGTGTGATACTTCCATGAGAGAAAAAATTCTCTTTATTATCTTTTGTTTTTCTTAGTAGAGAAGAAAGCAAAGATTTCCAGCTTAAGAAAGTATCTTATAAAATTATAGAAAACAGTATATGGGAAGGGCTTCAACATTCTTAAAACATAAAAGATGTTTAGATGACACATTAGGTTGTTCTCTGAAAACCAGAGCTAATTCAGTCCCCAATGTCCTGAACCGGGATCCACAAGTCAACTATTCATTGTCTTCATGCAGGAAAGTACAAATCAAAGGATGGTGTCCATGCACAATCAGTGGGGTGGGTGCTGGGACCGAGGTTCACAGGCCATGGTTAGTGCACAGTGGATGGAGCAAGGAGGGTAGGCTGAGGATTCACACTAGCATGGCTTCCAGAAGCCCAAGAGTCGGAAGTTTAATTTACTGGTCAAAATCCATACGAATAAAAATAGAAAAAACCCTTATAGTGACATAAACAGGCAATAAATTTGGTGGCGAAGAAGAAAAAATAAAAATAGAAAAAACCCTAATAGTGACATAAACAGGCAATAAATTTGGTGGCGAAGAAGAAAAAATATACAGGCAAGCAATAGTTGTTGTCCTTTGTTTCTGTACTAAGACTGTAAGTATGTTTGAAGGGAATTGCTCCCCAACCTCCCACCTCCCTTCATTCTTATTAAAGGCTAAGTCCTGTGGAGGTGATGGCCATATTGCCTCTGAGAGCAGAGAATGGCCTGAGTACAACATCCCTAGACTGGATCAATTTTGGAGTAACTGAGGAAATAAAAGCCTAGGTGTGTGGGCAGGGGCATGAGAAGAGGTCGACGAGGTGGCCAAAGAATCCCAAAAGGACCTGCTGATACCACTGAACTAAATAGTACTTATCTGCTACAAATTCTCCAAAGAAGTTATCTGCTACTTTTGCTACTACAGACCCACATTCCTCAATCTATATATTCTCTCAACTCACTGGCCATAAGAGATGATGGGCCTGAGGAACAGACTAGGAATAAACAATAATGACATGTCTATTTCCTCATAGGCACCCATCAAAGAGAAAGCCTGAGCCACTTGGGAATAAATGGCATCTGGACTCAGAGTTTACTCAATGATATCAAGTTCTCCCACTCCAATGTGGGAACAACGCTGGTCTAGGAGGTAGAGATCTGTTTTCTATTATTGACCTTAATAGATAATTAAAAACAATATATTTCGTGGTTCTGACATGAGCCTTGCCATTGCTAATCTATGACTTCTGCAAATCACTTCTCAATTCCTTAACATGACATCAAGTTGATTGTGGAGATCATGTATTCCTCCAGCTACTTTACTTTATTGACTTCCACATTACATGTCCATTGCTATAGTCCAGTTCATACCCAAAACTTTAGTGCTTCAAAGCCACCAGAAGTATGGTATCCCAACACAAATTTAAAAATCAGAAACAATCATATAATTTTGGAGAGTGGGTAAATTCACAAGGTTAATAAGGGTTTGAGTGAAGCAGTAATTTAAACAAAAAAAACTAGCTTCATTTCCCAAAAAAGCTTTCTGCTAATTTTCCTACATATGCTCCATCACCAAGAAAACGTTTATACAGGGGAAAGTGACCTTATTCTCTGTGGTATAACTACTCCCAACATAATGGGAGTAAACAAAGAACAAGAATAATTCTCAGTTGCCCCAGTGCCCTTTCAGCTGAGAATATCCAAGTATGTTATTATGTAATAGCAAATAAAAAGGATTGCCACCATTTAACACTGGCTAACATCGTGTTTTGAATAAGGCATCAAATGAAAATTACATTTAGAGGTCCTTTCCAAACTCAACCCCATCAAATAATCAGCCTAGTCATCAAAAGAAAACATTTTATTCTAAAACACTGGATGTTCCTTAGTCTTTAAAAAAATCAATGGAGCCCTAGGAAATTAGGCAAGGTATTAAAATGTTAAATGTATGACAAAAACAAAGTAAAAAACCCAGTTAAAAAATGGGGAGAAGAATTAAAAAGACACTTCTTCAAAGAGGAAATACAAATAGCCAACAGGCACATGAAGAAATGTTCAACATCATTAGCAATCAGGGAAATGCAAATCAAAACCATAATGAGATACTACCTTACACCAGTAACAATGGCCCACATCCAAAAAACACAAGAGCTGGCAGGGATGTGGAGAGAAGGGAACACTCTAACACTACTGGTGGGACTGTAAACGGGTCCAACCTCTATGGAAAGCTGTGTGGAGGGGCCCTCAAATTAATGAAAATAGAACTACCATTTGACCCAGCAATTGCTCTCTTGGGAATCTACCAAAAGGAGACCTCAATGCTTGTACAAAGGGACACCTGTGCTCAGATGTTTACTGCAGCACTATTTATAATTGCAAGGACATAGAAGTAACTAAAATGTCCCAAAACAGATGACTGGATGAAAAAGATGTGGTATATATACAAAATGGAATATTACTCATCTATTAAAAATGACAAATTGGATGATTTTATGATAACATGGATGGACTTGGAAGAAATCATATTAGCAGAAACAAGTCAAAAAGAAAAAGACAGAAACCAAACGGTTTCACTATTTATGGGACATGGGAAAGATAAACAAAAAGCCACAAAGAAAAGTCAAAACAAGTTAACAACCAAATTAAAGTACACAACTCGGGGAGTGGGGGGGGCAGGAGAGGGTAGGAACAGTAAGCGAGGGTGGGCGGGGTAAACCCCAGAGATCACAAAGATGTGAAATTTATATATATATATGAATAAATTAATTTTTTAGAAAATAAAATGTTAAATGTAGATTTCTTGCAACCTTTTCTGATTATTCATCTTACAGAAATAATAGCTTAAAAGTGTATCTAGATGTGTTTCTATACCTGACAAAAGAACATTGCTCCAGTAAAGAAGAGCAAGAATCCAATGGACTGAAAATTTACTGATAACTGGCAGTAAAAGAAGAGATGGGGTGACCAGAGTGGGAGACGGGGGAAGGGGAGGAGGTAGGAACACCTGGATGGATGGATGGATGGATGGATGGATGGATGGATGGATGGATGGATGGATGGATGGATGGATGGATGGATG
>PVHY01018684.1:0-28801 GCA_004024945.1 Uropsilus gracilis | reverse complement strand
CCCCCCCCCCCCCCCCCCCGCCTCCTGAGCCGGGGGCCCCCACCCAGCCCCCACCCCGCCGTTAGAAGAACCCAGTCCCCGTTCCCCACCAGTCCCTGCCCTGGATTTGGGCGGCCCCAGCCTGCCTTTCCGTTGCACAAAGCGCCTGGTCTCTCCCTTCAATCCCAAACCTCTCCTAATCCCCAGACCTCGTGGGTGCCTCGCCCACGTCAGATTTGTACGCGCCTGGGGGCTGGGGGAAGGAGGTTGCAAGGTGTCCTCAACCCCCGGTGCTCGCTTCCTGCCCTCCACAGCCATTGAGCAGGAGAAGCGGAGTGAAATTTCCTAAGAACCTAAAGGATTCCCCCACCCCGTCATCTTCGCGACCCCAGTCGTGATGGTGGAGGAAGAGCCACCTGCAAGATGGACACGAGCGACAAGCTGCACTGTGAACCCGGGCACTCCGTGCCGATGCCACCGGCCTGCGGGTCTCTGAGGGGACCTCCCAATCAGACTGCCAAATTCTCCGGTTTGCCCTGGGGTGTTAGAGAAAAATATTTGTATGATTAATGAAAATAAAACCTCGTGGCATGGCTGGCGTGGTCTGAGTGAGTCTCTTAGTTGAGTATGCGTGGGTCGCGCCGCTGCACCAAAGCCCCGCGCCTGCAAGTCTTGAGTTCCTGCCGCAGAGAGGGGGAGGGGTCGCAGAATGGGCTGGCTTGGCCAGGGACCATTTTTGATGGTGACTTTACCTACATCTCCCGAAGATCCATGGGTTGCTAGCTGTTTGGCTCTTGCTTATAATGGCCATCCGCGTAAAATGTAAGCCCACTTATTCTTAGAAGCTGTTTCGAAGAATGCCTTTCTTCAAAAGAGCTGGATTTGTTTTGATGAGCTTTTCCTGGCTCACTGTTTTCTCTCTGGCTTCAGAGCGCCAATTCACACCAGGCGAGAACAATGATTTAAAATGTGGAAAGAGAAAGGGAGGAAAAACTGCATCTGGAATGTGGGGAATTGGGCGAGGTCACAAAGTCCCAGAGACTTTCTTTTGGAACCCAGAAGAAGGAAGCATTAGAACAAAAACAAAGGCGGGACCCAGGGAACCTCAAAACGAGAGGGATCACATCAGAACTAGAGGAACTGGGGACAGCCTAGCTTTTTGTCTCTTAACTCTTGCTCTGAACCTTCTACAAAGCATTAGCCATTAGAGGGAGTTCTGGGCTGAGCAGCCAGTCTCCTGTGCTGTAATCAGCAGGAAGGGTGGGAATGAGCGGGGAGGGCTGGCAGCATTGCCCCACTGGATCACCCGCTGCTCTGGACCCACAGGGAAGGGGGACCAACCCAAGGGACCTAAGGAACCGGGAGTGTTTGGGTGCCGGCCATTCAGAAGCAAAATAATCAGGCTTGTGGTTCCGAGGGGTGGAGTTAATTAGCCTTTAAAGGAGGAGAGGACACATAGTTCCAGTGATTTGTCCCACATTTTGACCCACCAGAAGAGGTTGGATGTTGGGTGAGGGCAGGTAATTGAAATGAGATGTGGTCCCCGGCCACAGGAACTTAAATCTCGGGGGTGAGACAAGCAGCTACATCAGACCAGAATGGGGAACACCTAGACTGGGAGATACAGCTTCATTTTGCAGTTACCTGACAGCAATTCCTGGGCTATGGAGAGTAAGCAGTCCTGGGGAGGAGAAATAGGGAAGGAGGTTAAGACGCCACCAGTGAGGGACACTAACCTGCGTGTCTGCTTTGGAGCCCAGGCCCTGTATAGCTTTAATTCTCACAAAGTAGTATCATGACTCATTTTGCAGATAAGGGATACTCTAGTTCAGAGAGTAGGATTTTGCTCAAGTCACACTAATAGTGTATAATGGATCCAGAATTGGGAGCCAACAGCATGTTTGGGGATCCTGTAACCTGGCATTTGGGACATCTGTTGTGTCAAAACCAGCCTTGACTGCTTCAAGCATAGTATAATTAACCCTGTAGGGGTCTATTGTTGGGAGGTTAAGGAAAAAAGAAAAAAGCACCACCTTGAAACAGAAACTGTCTGCCAATGAGAAGGGCTTTTAAGAAAAATTAAACTGAGTAGGGTGGAAGAGGGGTTGGGAGTGCGTGTTGAAAAGCAGGGTCAAGGAGGATCCCTGAAAAAGGACAACCTGTGAGGAAGAACAAAACACTGAAGTGGAACAGCAGGAAGGAGGGAGATGAGAGGGCAGGAGAGGGAGCTGCCTGGCAGATAATGAAGTACTTGAAACTTAGAAGCTGATTGCTGAGAGGGGTCCTCCTTTCTCCCCCTACCCAAAGTGTTCTCTACCTTTGGGGCTGGGTGGGTGACCCCTGTGGATACAAAGTACCCTGTGGGTTCAGCAAAAGTATGGCCTCACCAGGGCTCCATCTGGATGGGACTTCAGACCCCCTTACCTCAGACCCCAGGGACTCCTCCCTGTGAGCTCGGCTGCAGAGCCAATCCTGAGCCCCACTTCCTGGAACCCGCTTCCTCTCAGAAGATTCCTCTGACTTTCTCACCCCCTTCCCAGGAAATCTTTACTATTTTGAGGTTGGGGGTAACTGATGTGTCTTGCTCTTTCTCCAAATTTAAGACAAAAAATCAGACAAAAGGGCATTTTTGCTTTAAGATAATTGAACTGATTGAATGAGGTCAGAACAAAGGTGAGAAAAAGAAAAGGAGGGTGGGTGGAGGAGTGGGGGAAGTAAACTGTTCTTTCAAAAATCTTATCACAGACTTAGAAGGCTGGCCTTGCCCTACTCATCCCAATTCCTCAGCTATACACCTAGACATCTCTCAGCCTGCACATTAAAACCTCTAGGAGACAGCCCAAAGGGCAAACACTGGCCAAGAGGCTCCTCTCACTATGCACTGCCTCTCTCCCTGGATGGACCTCACAGATCACAAGAGTGCCCGAGAAGCCTGAGTTGGAGAGTCAGAGAATACTAAAGCATCCCAGATTCAGTCTTTTCCTCCCTTCCCCTCCCCCCTCCTTATCCCACCATTTCCTTGCCAACTGGGAACACTGACAGCCTTAGGAGAATTATACTAAATTACTAATTTATGTCCTTTTCCTCCTACCTTAAGAATTCAGGAACCAATTATTAGTCCAATCACAGAAGTCCTCTAACAAAGGACCCAGGATTACTCTGAGGCTAACATAAAACTGTATCATTTCTTAGTAAATGGACCTGAGTTTCTAGTTTTCGTTTTCTTATTTAGCTTCTAAGACAAGCTTTACCAGTTAGGTCTCCATATTATGAACAGGATTCTGGGTTTGGGGCTTTTCACTGTCCTTTTTACAGTACACCAATGGACTCAGAACAGCAGGAGGTCCCCATAACCCACACACACATGCTCCACTTTCTAATCAATAAGCATGTGTGCGGTGCCTACTGTATACCACGTTCAGCACAAGGTGCCAGGCAAACGGGGAGGGCAGCTAGGGGAGAAGTGGGTCTCATTAGAAGGACCCAGTTGCTCTTCCAGCCCTGACATCTCTGCCCCACCCTTCTCTCACCCTCAGGAAGATCCTCCCACTTCTCAGGCATTATTGGGTACTACTGTTCCCCAGCAGTTCCCCACCTTCTCCTGTCCTTCCCCATGACAGCAAACACACTCCTGTGTTTCTCCTCTCTGCCTCTGCTATACTACTCACAGCAGATGTAAAGGAAAACCTCTTATGTTTCTACTTTTCCACAAAACTACTCAGAATACTCAAACTACTTGGGTCCTCAAATGTGTAGATTCTCCATACCAAGCAATACTCTCATTCTCTGGGCACCAATGGGTGTCCTACAGCTGAATTCCCTTATGACATTATCTACCTTGAGTTAGAATCAGATCCAGTAGGTTACAGGCTCAGCCCACAAGACAGGCCCTTTCTGCACTTAAGTGGGCAATCCCAAGCCCAGATCCACAGTGTGCTTCCACTAGAGATCCATGTAAGCGACCCTCTGACCAGCAATACCGTGCCTACCTATAAACCCTGGAGAATCGAGTATGTAGTCCACCAACAGACGTATTCAAAAATGTTCCTGCAGCTCAAAGCAAAAAACAACCCAGTGTCCATCCACAGAATGGACACAGTATCCACACAGTTACTCAGTCATCAAGTTACTCAGCAATAAAAAGGAAGTCCAAGTATTGATGTCCACTAATGTATGATTCCATTTAGATGGTGGTCATAACTGAAAAAATAATTTTTGACGATAAAGATTTTCGAGGCTCGTCAATAAAACTTTCTGGAATGATGAAAATGTTAACCATAGAGGTAGTTGTGTGGGAGTGTATGTATGTAAAAACTCATGACCCACCTTTCCAATGAGCGCTCACAATCACTTCACTCTGTGTGTGTATCTGATTCAGGTTTATAGGTGCACTGCTCTTCAGGGCTGCACTGCCCACAACAAAGCACCCACAATCCTCCACCATCATGTCTTTCCTAATTTAACTTTAGCTGGCCCATAAGGCTCTATCAATCACCACCTTCTCTGATTGGCTCTCCTGGATTTCTCAATCTAACACATTCCCTTTTTCCTCTAAATTTCTAACCACACCTCCAGAAACACATTCATCACCTTTTCAGGTAGGCTGAAAAAGTAAGTAGTCGTTGAAGTTGGTGGCTCCTACATTACAGCTACTCAACCAACACTGACTCATCACTGAAGTACCACCCGACCTCACCTGCTCCATCTGGGCTATAAGGAATTCAAATTAAAACACCCCACGGTCTCCTGTTGTAGGTGTTGTGATTGATAGGGCCTGTGTGAGTTACGTGGTTCCGGGAAGCCACACTTCTTCATTCCCCTCCTAGAGCCAGGTCCAGGATGCAGTCCTATCAAAAAGGGGGGGCAGTCAAGGTATTCATACTTGAGACTACTGACAGAAACCTGCAAAGTTAGCATAGGGCCTGACCATAAAGCAAAACTGGAGCTGCTGCACCTGAATTGTCTGCCCTGTCTTCACTAAAAAGGTCTTTGCTTCTGGTATGGAAAGTTCCCTGCTCCATGTAGGGATGGCCTACTCTGGCTGACTTCTGGGCTCCATTTCTTGGAAAATATGTCAAAGAGCAGAAGCAGTGACTTACACCTGAGAAAATCCTGGCAGGAAGAAAAGAAATCATGTGTATTCTTCTGGAAGACTGGATTGTCTGGAGTAAGCAACATTCTTCTGTAACAATGTTATCAGTAACGCCTTAAACAGGTCAGAAGCCTGCACACTGTTTGCAACAACTCCATATGTTCTTATTCAGTGAAATCTAAGATGCATCCTCCAAACACCCAGCAAAGCCTAGTGAAGGCAGAGCACTGTCCCAGGTCTGTGGAAGCTATAAAAAACAAGAAATCAGCTAACTATTGGAGACAGAATGAAGACAAGGCTAAAGATTAGTGTAATAAAAACACATGGGAAGGTAGAAGAAATAGTTATTCTGAGCTGGAGGCTGCTTTGTGGAAGAAGCATTTGAATGAAGACCTAGTACATTCAAGAAGGTAAAGATTAAAGTCTGATGAGAGAAGAGACCTCAAAATGTACCTAGAAATGTACTTAGAGATTTTTCTCCTGTAGACTGTTGAGAACCACTGCAGGTTTCAGATATAGGAGTCCCACTTTTTTTTTGAGACTCGGTCTTGCTGTTTTGCCTGGGGAACCACAGGCTCATGTTGCCCGGGGTACCACAGACTCAAGCAGTCCCCAGCCTCAGCTTCCCAGGTAGCTGGGATTACAGGCACGTTCCACCACACCAAGCTATTGGGGGGGATGGAGGGGTTAGATCTTGAACTCGCTGACTCAAGCAATTTCTAGTCCCAGCCTCACTCCGTAGACTGCAATCAAAGGCAAGCACCACTGTGCCCAGCTGTTTTGTTTGTTTGTTTTTTTAAACTCTAAGAATTTGAAGCTGGGACGCCAATATGGGCAGTATTAAAATTTAGGCATTGGGGAGCAAAGGGGGTGAAGGATCCTGGGTAAGCCCCCTAAGCTGGGTGAACCCTGGAGGGGGGACAGGGTGGGGGTGTTGGTGGCCCCATCCACCAGCAGATGGCTGCTACACAGGGCAGCCATCTGCAACCCAGAACAGCGGACCCATGTTGCCCCCTGCTCCTAGTCCAAGGGGAGCATGGAAGAGCGCAGGGAGATACCTGCACGGTGGGCAGGGTGGAGGGGGGGAGATCCTTCCATTTTGCTCCCACTCCAGCTAAACTTCAAGAGGAGCAAGAACATGCACAACACAAACCCCATCATAGAACGGGCCAGGGATCATGCAAAAATCCAGCCCACAAACCTGAGCTGGACACAGCAGATGGACAACTGAGAGAACCAGTGCATGTGAGACAAGAGAAACAACTATAGAAACATGATGTCACGATGCACACCTATGCACTCACCTGGCCGGGAAGACCCAGGACCTCATTTCGGAGATGCCTTCTAGGAGAACAACGCTCCCTCCCCACACTACAGGAGAGGAGAGGAAGCTCAAAGATGGGGTTATCAGCCCCACATCAAAACCACAAACTGAGGCAGAGGAGATGATCTACAAAGGCCATTCACGGACGCCTGTATTCACAGAGAAACTTCTTCACCAACACTGGCTGGGGTCAAGACCCCCTAAATCTGACACCACAGCCATAAGGTAAAAGGAGCAAAGCAGCAGAGATGGGATTGGAGAAGATGGCCTGCAGCAAGAAAACATGGACAGATCACAAATGAATACAGACTGGCCACCCAATGCAAACTTAAGACTGAAAGCCTACCCACAAGGTTTGCCTGGTTCCAACAACACAGTCCCTCACCCAGTGAAAGGACACTGTCACAGGAAAGAAAGAGACTCATGGACTCAACACAGACTAGCAAACAACAAAGAGTGGGGTTTAAGAGAATGGAAGGGGCACCAGAGGGAGGAGGAAGGGGGAGGTATCCCAAAAATCACTTACTGAGGTTGTGATCTAAAGAACAAAATGAATGATTTTTTTTAAATTAGGCATTGATGCCATTAGCTGTGCCTGAAAAATGCAGAGGTAAAGAGGCCTAAACAGGAAGAGTTGCAAATTTTGGATGTGGGAGAGAAATTGTATCACCTAGAGGGTGTGTAGAGGGAAATTGGAGCCTTTGGCTTTTAGGAGAAAAGGAGGGGAAAAAAAGAGACAAAAAGGAAAGGATCAGAGACTAGGGGAAGGGACTTTTGGGGAGAGGAAAGACATGTGAATGGTACCAGCCCAAGTGACCAGGCTGGGTAGAAGCCCCCTGGAAGAGTGAGTTGGTGGTGGCAAGGAGCTATGGTGGCCAGCAGAAGAATGGCTGGTGCGCAGTGTGGTTCCACAGCAAGGTGGCATAGTGAACTGGTACCTGGAGATGGCCAGGGATTTGGAAAGCTGATTTGTGCATTAGCAGTTATGGAAACAGTTTGAAGAGCCTTGGAGAAGCAGTGCGTTGGAGAAGAAGCAAAGCAAAGACTGGAGGAAGACTGGACTTTGCAGAGTGCCTACCTCTCAGGTTTGGAGGGGCAAAGGGGCACCATCTTGGACATGTGTCTTTGATAATTTGGGGACTGAAAATGGTGACTGGGTAAGATAACTGACCACTTGTGGCTTTAAGGACTTTCTGCTTCCCCTGTTGAATTCCCTTGTGAATAAACCCTGTTGTTAAACTGCACTTTTGACTGGCCACTGCTACGCGTGGGTGGTATGAACCTGAGGAAATCTGAATGGCATAAGTCACGTTTTATTTATTATTTTCTGTATATATATTTTTAATTTCTTACAACATCAGTTGACTATTGGGTTGCCTTCCACTCCCCCTGACATCCCCTCTGTTCACGCTGACTCCTTTCTCTTTGATGTTGATCTATGTTAAATCCATTGGTCTCTCTTTTCTTTTTCTGTGGCAATGTCCTTTTACAGGGTGAGGGACTGTGTTCTTGGGACATGGTAAATGTGCTGGTAGGTTTTCACTCTTAACTTTGCCTTGGGCAGCCAGTCTATGCTCATTTGAGGTCACTCATTGTCCATTCTCTGCGCTGTTTTGCTGTCTTCTGACTTATACCTCTGCCTCTGGCTTAGGGACCTCATCCCCAGTCATTAAAGCTACTTGTGGAGAAGCATCTGCTGATAGCCTTTGCAGGTCATTTTCTCTCCGTTAGTTTGCTGCTTTTTTGTAAAGTCTATGCCCCGGCTCTGTGGCCTTCCTCTCCCAAGGGATGGGAAGGGGCATCTTGCACTCTTAGACTGCATATCAGAACTGGAATTAGGCCCCATCTGCTCCTGGTGAGGCTGCAGGTTTGATTCTGTGTTAAGTCATCACCATGGTCGTTTTGCTTTCTCCAGATTTCTTCTCTTACATCCTGCTCAGATGTGTGGGCAGAATCTTTACTGGTCCCTCACCCATTTTATGTCAGTGTTTGTATTCTTTTTTTCTTTTATTCCTCCTGGGTACTGAGTGGAGTGGAGTGAGAGTAAAACAGGAAGGGCTTCTGGTCTACCACACCCACCCCTCCCACTCGGCCAGAACCCTGCCAGGGTCCAAGCATGCTGGAGTGCCTGCGCACCAGCCAGCTCGGCCACACCTGAGGTGGATACCTAGTAGCCCCCAAGACCAAGGGCAGGGACCAACAGAAGCCTCATTTTAAATGTGGCTTGTTGGTTGAAGGCTTCTGTCCCCTTTTGCACCTGATTTCAATTAATTCCCAATGCCCCGGGAGGCTCAGCCCTCCCACCTCCCAAGTGACACTGGAATGGGGTGCAAGAGGTGAGTGGACCACCCAGTCACATTTCTAACTGGCGGGCAGTCTCCAGGGTCCAAGCCACCTTAAGCAGAGGCCCAGAAACAAAGGGTACTTGCCCACTTCCACCCAGTCCCCTTGGGGATAGGGCCACCTATGTCCCCAGAGGGCTCTGCCCTCACACGCAGCATCCCTGTGAAATCAGGTCAAAACGGGGAGAAGGCTCCAACCAACAAGCCACATTTAAAATGTAGCTCTGCCACCCTGGTTCCCTCAGGCTCATACCTCCCGCACATAGCAGTTGCCAGTCAAAAATGTAGTTTAACAACAAGGTTTATTCACAAGGCAATTCAACAGGGAAAGCAAAAAAAAAAAATCTTTAAAGCCACAAGTGGCAGTTATCTTACCCCAGTCACCATTTTCAGTCCCAAAATTACCAAAGACACATGTCCAAGATGGTGTCCTTTTGCCCCTCCAAACCTGAGAGGTAGGCACTCTGCAAAGTCCAGTCTTCCTCCAGAGTCTTTTCAAGCTGCACCACTTCTCCAAGGCTCTTCAAACTGTTTCCATAATTGCTGATACACAAATCTGCTTTCCAAATCCCTGGAATTCTACAGGTACCAGCTCACTATGCCACCTTACTGTGGTGCCACATGTTCCACATCCGCCACTCTTCTGCTGGCCACCATGGTTCCTTGCCACCACCAACTCACTCTTCCAGGGAGCTTCTGCTCAGTCTGGCCACTCCAGTTACTCTTTACCCATCTGCCATTCTCATGTCTCGCCTCTCCCCAAAAGTCTGTCCTGTCTTTGCTCCTTTCCTTTTTATCTTTTTTTTTTTTTCCCCTAAAAGCCAAAGGCTCCAATTTCCCTCTACAGACCCTCCAGGTGATATACTTCCCCTTCCCCATCTGGGGTTTGCAACAAAGTAAAAGTACCCTTCTTGTTTAGGCCTCTTTTACCTCTGTGTTTTCAGACACAGCTACTGGTATGAATTCCTAAATTTCAATACTGCCTATATTGAGGTTCCAGCTTCACCTGGATTGGGCGGACTGCCAGACTGGATGAGCATGTGGGAGCCAACAGGGTGGGGGAGGGTGGTGGTGGTGAGTGTGGTGAAGGGCTGTGGGTGGGTTGGTAGGGTTCACCCCCTCTGGTCATCTCCAAATCCAGTCAATCGGAAGCGAAGCTGTAACCCAAATATGGGCAGTGTATTTGTTCATAAAATTTGGGCATTGCATTAGCTATGTCTGAAAAACACAGAAGTAAAAGAAACCTAAACAGGAAAGGTACTTTTACTTTGTTGCAAATTCCAGGTGTGGACCCTGGAGAAGAGAATGTATCACCTGGAGGGTGTATAGAGGGAAATTGGAGCCTTTGACTTTTAGGAGGTAGAAAAAAAAGGTAGAAAGCAGAAACTTTTGAAGAGAGGAGAGATGAGAATGACGGGCTGGTAGCCCAAGTGACCAGGCTGAACAGAAGCCCCCTGGAAGAGTGAGCTGGAGGTGGCAAGGTGCCATGGTGACTGGTAGAAATGTGGACAGTGTGGTGCCACAGCAAGGTGACATGGAAAGCTGGTACCTGGAGATGGCCAGGCATTTGGAAAGCTGATTTGTGCATCAGCAATTGTGGAAAATGTTTGAAGCACCTTGGAGAAGAGGAGCAGCTCAGAACACTGGAGAGAGAGGAAGCAAAGAGCAGATGCTGAAGAAAGACTGAAATGTGCAGAGTGCTTGCCTCAAGTTTGAAGGGGCAAAGGGGCACCATCTTGGACGTGTGTTTGGAACGTTTGGACTAAATGATGACTGGGGTAAATAACTGTCACTTGTGGCTTTGAGGAATTTTTGTTTTCCCTGTTGAATTCCCTTGTCAACAAACCTTGTTGTTAAACTGCATTTGACTGGCAACTGCTATGCCCGGGTGGTATGAACTTGAGGGAACCTGGATGGCGGAAGCCACATTTTAAATGTGACTTGTTGGCTGGTGGCTTCTGTCCTTTTTTGACCAGATTTAAATCCTCACCAGAAACAACTAAATCACTAATTCAGTGGCAGATACACGTGAAGATGGAGATGGGGAGAAGGAAGCAAAGCTCAGAACAAATATTTCAGCTCCATGGGACACAGGGTTGTGAGACTAACTAGAGAGACAAACTGTCTGAGAAATACAACCACCGAGTTTCCACAAATGGGAACGGAATTCCTAGTTCAGAGATGCCTTCAATGTGAGCTAAGCATCCTTCCATTTTATGCAGAGAGGAAAGCCACAGAGCCAGGCAGCAGCCCCACTACGAACCGGACCAACCATTCACCAGTGTCTATCCAGATCAAGAAACTTTTTATACAATCAAGAAACATTTTATATGAACATCGGCTGGGAGAAATGCTCCCAATGCCAGAAACCAGAAGGTGCATGAACTGGCTACCTGCAAAAAAGATACATCTGGAAAACTAAGCATAGGCCGCTGCTGTGTCCCAGGAAAACATGTCTACACCTGTCAAAAGAACATTGCTCCAAGAAAGAAGAGGAAGAATTCAATGGACTAAAAATTGACCAATAACTGGCAGTGAAAGAAGAACTGGAGTGACCAGAGGTGGGAGGGAAGGGATGGGGGAGGAACACCAAAAAAAAAATTTAATTAATTTAAAAAATAATTTGTTCCCATTGCAGGAAATCATGGCACTGATAAGACTGTTCTTTGATTGTTTACACAACTGTATCAGTGTGTATCTGAAGCTGCTAGGCTCTAGTAAAGTTATGCAGTGATGCAAACATCTATGAGGTGTCAATGTTCCCCTAGGTGCACAATTTTGTTGAGCCATATTGCATTAGTCAGCTTTTGAGGAACTAGGCTGCACGCATTAATACTCTCCAAAAACTCAACAGCTTACACCAACCAAATTGTGTTCAATTTGTTCATACATCGATTGAAGCTCTGCTCCTTTCCACCACTTTTTCATTCTGCTTACTGAACTTTCAACAGTCCCTTACCTGGGACCTGCTGCTGTAACAGCAGAAAGACAAGGGATGGCAGAGCCACACTGTATCTTTTCAATCTCTCCTCAAAGAGGGTACTTCCTTTTTTTAATTAATGTATGTATGTATGTATTTTAGAGACTAGGTCTCACTATTGTTGCCCGGGGTAGTCCCGAACCCGTGGACTCAAGTGATCCCTAGCCTCAGCCTCCCAAGTAGTTGGGATTACAGGTGTGCACTACCACACTCGACTGTTTCTTGAGAGTAGGTCTTGCTATGTTGCCCAGGGTAGTTTCAAACCCGTGGACTCAAGTGATTCCTAGCTTCAGCCTCCCAGATACCTGGGATTACAGGCTCATGCCACCACACCTGGCTAATTTATTTATTTTTATTCTTTAGATCACAAACTTGGTAAATGGTTATTGGGACACCGCCCCTCCATTTGACACCCCCCTCCATTTACTCAGACTCCTTTCTCTTTGTTGTTTGTTAATCTGTGTTAAGTCAATTAGTCTTTTTCTTTCCTGTGGCAGTGTCCTCTAACTGGGTAAGGAACTGTGTTCTTGAGACAAGGCAAACTGTGCTGGTAGGTTTTCAGTGTTAACCTTGCAGTGGGCAGTCTAGATTTATTTATGGTCTGTCCATGTTTTCTTGTTGCTGGCTGTCTTTTCCAATCCCTTCTCTGTGCTGTTTTGCTGCTTCTTTACATTATAGTTCAGACGTCTGGTTTAGGGGACCTCACCCCCAGGCAGTGTTGGTGAAGAAGTTTCTCTGTGGGTACAGGGTACAGTTGTCTGTGAATAGTCGTTGTAGATCATCTCCTCTCCCTCGGTTTGCAGCTTTGCTATGGGGCCAATACCCCAACACTGTGGTCTTCCTCTCCCGTGGAATGGGGAAGGGAGCCTTGCTCTCTTAGATGGCGTCTCAGAAATGAGGTTTTGGTTCCTCCACACCAGGTAAGTACATAGGTGTGGATTCGTGACAGTTTATCTCCGTAGTTGTTTTTCCAGTCCCGCATGTACTGGTTCTCTAGACATTCGATCTCCTGTGTCCAAATCAGATGTGTGGGCTGGACGTTTACCTGGTCCCTCACCCATTCTATGATGGTGTTTGTATTATTTGTGTTCTTCCTGAAGATTAACTGGAGTGAGAGTAAGATGAAAGGGGTATTTCCCCTCCCTCCCCCACCTGCACACAGGTACCTCCCTGCGTGGGGGTGGAGCCCGGATGGGTCCCTTTGGGGTATGGGCTTGACCAAATCCTGCCTTGGCCCTCCTGGCTTGCAGATGGCTGCCCCGTGCAACCACCCACTGGTGGGCGGGGCTAAGATCCCGGCCGGACCCCCCTCCAGGCTCTCTGGCGCAGGGGGGTCTACCTGGGGTTCCTTGCTACCTTTGCTCCCTGCTGGAAATTGAGCTCTGACAGCTCAGGTCCCCAAACGTGCAAGTAGCCACGTGGCTGCTTGATGGCTGGCAGAGCTCAAGACCCCGCCCTACCCCCCCACACTGGGATGGTTGGGAAGGCGCAGCCCAAAGGGGGCACTTCTTTGCATAACATTTACTGACGGAAATCATAGTGCAAGCCTGACCTTCAGTATGTAAAGTGATATAAGTCACATGCCGTCAGGCTGAAATACATGATTCTGGTGCAGGGAGAGTAGGAAATAATTGGGAGTCATAATACAATTTACCATGTCTATTAAAATGCACATATATATAATCTTTCATAAAGTATCTTTCCTTATTTCCCCAGTGATATTCCAGTTAGGGCTCGTGTTGACTTGGGTTTTTAAAGTATGCGTGCGGGAAGGTGTATTATCTTTGAATTCCATTTTGGAAAAGAAGAGTGTGATAAAATATCTAATAAAATATCTAATACAAAGAAAGACATGGATTCTGAAATCCAGGAGCCTGAAACCAATCATGGTAACTCCCTTGTCCTATCAGTGGATGATTTAAGACCAGGTCTGGCCAAGAAGGCCTGAGGGGAGGTCTTCAGGGGGGACTTCCAGGACGATTTTATTTGCTTTTTAAAGAACACAAGAAAAAGTTACGTGCCCTTGTGTGTGATGCTGGCACCATGACATGGCTGAAGCCACGAAGTGCCACCATGCTGTGAGCAGTGAAGTATAATTAATGATGAAAGAATGTGGGTACCTGATGAGCCCTGGAGCTGTGGCGCTTTCTTGTTAGTGCCTTACCTGTGAATCTTTTTGCTATATGAAATAATACACTTTTTCTTACATTTAAGAAATCTGAGGTTGAAGGCTGGGCACGGTGGCTCATGCCTGTAAGCTTCAGCCTATGGAGCGGCCGGGGCTAGGGATCACAGTTCGAGTCCCACCTGAGGCCCGTAGCGAGACCTAGTTCCAAAAACAATAACTGAGCGTGGTGGCGCACACCTGTAATCCCAGCTACCTGGGAAGCTGAGGCTGGGGATTGCTTGAGTCTGTGGTACCCCGGGCAATGAGGCCCTGCAGTTCCACAGGCAAAAATAGTGAGACCTAGTCTAAAAAAAAAAAAAAGAAATCTGAGGTTGGATGTTCTGTTCCTTGTAGTCAATAGTATCCTCTGGAATGGAGAGATGCTGGGGTCAGAGGCACTGCTCTGCAGGACTCTCTAATCATTCCTGAGGTCCTAGCGGTCAGGTGGTAAATGTCTAACAACCAGCTTTCAGTTCAGTGTGGAGAGGGTAGGAGTTAATTGGTAGCATTTGCCTATTTTTACCAATTTCAAACTGCCAAGAGTTTAGCAACCTGCTTCCCTGTCTTCTGAAATTTTAGTGATTGGATCTTCACAAGCTGGTGCCAAATGGCTCCAGCACACCAATGACTGTGGAGATAGGAAATCAGGAAAGATACAGAAAAGTTTTCAGAGGGAAAAGCAGAAGGCTGCAGAGTTTGTCATCAGTTTCACAAGCAGGAATGTGACGGAAACTTTCGTTTGTCTGTATGACTTTATTTCTGTGCTTTAAGTTCCTGGGTGAAAACCAGATTCCAGTAACCAGGATATTTCCCAGAAAGTATATTGGGGAGACACAGTTGCAACTTTAGAGAGATATTTTACTGCCCTCAGCTAAGTATCAAATTAATTTTATGACCAACACATTGTAAAGAGCGATGATAAAATAAGGCCGTGACAAAGTTGGTGTCTCCAACACTGAGCTTGGGAAGGGATGAGGTGGGGGGGGGAGGCAGGCGAACAAGAATCATGAATCCACTTCAGGCAAAACCCTGGAGGTGAAAGCTAGTGGGAGCCTGGGTGGAAGCAGGATTGGGAGCAAAACAGGTTGGGTTAGCCAGAAAGGCAGACTGGTGAAGGCCAGCCAAAGAGGAACAGCGGTAGTCATCAAATGATTCATTGCTTTCTCCATTCACTTAATCATGATTAAGCATCTGCTAGGTCCTTGGATTCTGGGATCAGCAGTTGCTCAGGAGAAACAAAATGGCTTCTCCTGGACCTCATTCTCTCACTGGCAAACTGAGCGGGTAACATAGACAAATGACAAAATATGGGATCATGACATTCTGTATTCTAATTTTATTTTATTTTATTGAGGTAATACTGGTTTGCCTTTTATTTGTAATACTGGTTTACCTTGTTTGTTTTATAAGTATAGAATCTCCCCCCCTCAGATGATGTTACCCTACCGCACCTACTAGCAAGCTACCCACAATCTTCCACCACAGTCCATTGTGTTCCCTACCCACTTTATTCTCACCCAACCCCTTCCCTTTCTTTGGCCCTCAGATCTGTAATCAGCTATCTAGGGTTATAACTAAAGGGGCTCTTCTTTTTTATTTTTTTTTTACCTCCTCAGTGAAATTCAGAAGATTATGTCCTTAACACTGAAAGGTGGCCCTGTTGGCCCAGCCTTGACTTGATTCAGCATTTACCCTGAACATTCTGTGACATTCACAATTATCTCTGTAATGTTAGTGATGTATCTCATGGAAATCAACAGGATCAGAAGGACCCAGCTATTGGTTAGAAGATAAAAACCACTGCCCCCATAGATGCTATTTTAGGTTGTCAAGCACCCAAATCATAGCTAAGAATGTTTTCGACGTTACAGAGAAATCTTGTCATTAGCAAGGAGATTCTGCTGAGAACCACACTCAGTCTTGTACCAGTGCAGCCTCACAGGCTTCATCTGAGGCATCTGAGCTAGAAAGAACCTATTCTTCAAGTCACTTTTTCTGTCCAAATGTTATCTTCCTGCCAAGCTATTCCTCATTTTGTTTCCACTACTCAGATGCCAGGTTATTTGATCTAGCTTGTTCTTAGGAAAAAACCCAGCAGCATGCATAATTGTATCATGAGGATTCTTTGGAGTTTGATTGAGGGGGGAGAAAATCTATCCAATCTGCCGGGCACGGTAGCTCGTGCCTGTAAGCTTCAGTCTATGAAGCGGCCAGGGCTAGGGATCGTGGTTCGAGTCCCACCTGGCGCCCGTAGCGAGACCTAGTCCCAAAAATAATAGCTGGGCGTGGTGGCGCGTGCCTGTAATCCCAGCTACATGGAAAGCTGAGACTGGAGATTGCTTAAGTCTGTGGTACCCTGGGCAACAAGAGCCTGCAGTTCCCCAGGCAAAAATAGTGAGACCTAGTCTCAAAAAAAAGAAAGTCTATCCAATCTGTCTTCAACAAAAGTGATTTATTTACTCATGTAAATGAGAAAATCAGAGAGTAGGTTTCACTGTGTACCTAGTTCATGAAGGTAGACAAAGGATATCATAGGGTCCTGGTTTCTCTCTCTCCATCTCCCAGCTCTGTTTCTTTATTCTCAGCCTGCTCCTCCTCCCTCATGGTGACAACACAGCTGCAGCAACTCAAAGACCACATTCCTCCCAGGTTTAAGGACAGCAGAAAAGGGAGCTTCTCTTCACTCAGTTCAAGCAAAACCCAGGGAGCACCTTTCACCTGCCTGACTTAGGTCAGGTCCACCTCCCTGGCCTGATCACACTTGCCAAGACAAGGGTTTTAACCCAGATCATATGCCATCCTGGAGTTGGTATGTCAGTTGGCTTCCCTACAATCACAAAGACATTTTGTAATGAAGCAGATTTCCGAACAAAGAAGGGGGATGATAATTAAGAAAAGGGTAAATGGACTTTAAGCCCCTTAAGCCCATCAGTGTCGACCAGGCATGAATCAAAATGTTTTATAAAGCTCTCACTTCATCTTTTCACCCCTAGGGATTACAGAGGCTACTTCAAGTCTAATCCTGGGATAAATTAACTTGAACTGGTGGAGAGATCTAATTTCTTTGTCATCGTGATCTTATTCCCAATGTCCCTGCCTAAAACTAGGGCTGAGGCACAGGTCCTGAGATTAAAGACAAACATATAGACACACATAACCACCTGTGTGCACACATGCATGCATGCATGTGCACACATGGAGAGAGAAAGAACAATTTTGTAAGAATTGGCTCACACAAATGTGGGTGAAATTCCAAGATCATAAAGCAGATCAGTAGTTGGAAACTCAGGCCATGTCTCCATGTCACAGTGTTTAGACACAATTCCTTCTTTTCCAGGAAACATCCAAAAAATCAAGTTTTTTTCCACAAAACTATTAGAGCCAAGTGACTATACATAACTGACTATACAACTGACTCCACAAAACTGTGGAGCCAACTGACTATAAACATTAATCACATCTTCAGATACATTCACAGATTATCTAGATGGTGTTTGTCCAAACTGCTGGCACCATCATGGAGCCAAGTTAACATATGGAATTAACCATCACAATGTTTGAGAATGATTTTCCATTTCTTTTTTTTTCTATTTCATTCCACAGGCATCTGGATTCCAGTGGGCTTGTCTCCATGGATCCCAGGACACAGCAGAAACCCAGCCCCTTCCCTGCCCAAGGTCAGTACATGAAGTAAGTGCTGGAGAGGAGGGAGGAGGGAGGTAAAAAGCTGCCTGGAAACTTGGTTCTGAGCCTGGGACCTTGGAGCCACTATTTCAGGTCTGTGTCCTACTTCCAGGGAGAGGAAAAAGCTTACAGGATATAATTGTCTGGGCTTTAGGGGGTTTTCTGGTCTACACAACTGAACCTGTTTTCATGTAATACAACAAAACATGAAAAAAGCAGCTCCTTTAAGAAAAAAGACAATTAATGAAGACTTAAACTAAGCAGCAGTTTGTTTTTTTTTTTTTAAGAAAGCATAATGCAAGGTGAGTAGAAATAATTTTTTGACCCTAAATATAAATTAATTCTTTATAGCCTTAAAAGAAAGAGATTCTCAGACTGGGTCAAAACCATTTTCAATCTGTTTAATTTATTTAGGAAAGGTAGATCTGCACATTTTCAGAAAGGTAAAATAAGCATGCTAATATGAAAGGAAAAGTCAAACCAGCGAAAAAGAAAATAATTAAAGAGTTGTTTAATATTGGCCTGACACGTATTTCTCAAAATACGTGTCAACTTTTACGTGCTTAGCAGCAGCGCGCATACTTCTGCGCAAACGCACTTCGGAGCCGCTAGCGAGCGTGCCAACCCCAGATGGTTTCACAGATGATTTCTTTCAAAGCTGCAAGAAAGCAACAACTTCAATACCTCAAAATTTGTTTCAGTAGCTAGAAAAGGACATATGCCTACCAGTGTATTTTATAAAGCCAAGATGATCCTGAAAACGAAACCAACCGTGACTAATATTGCAAAATTGTGAATAAAATACTAGCATTGAATCAGGAAGTATATTAAAATAATACCTCCAGTGGTGTTACCTAATGCAAGATATCGCAATATTAGGAAATTTATTGTTGTCTTTCAGTGCCTGACTGGTAAGAGGATAAAGAAAGATGGTTGTCTTGATATGGGTTCCCAACGTTTGTGTTTTTGAATTTCAATCTATGCCTTATTTTTAAAGGATTTTGGCAAATTAATAATAGATTTTTTTTTTTTGAGACTAGGTCTCGCTATGTTGCCTGGGGTAGTCTCGAACCCGCAGACTCCAGAAGTGATCTCTAGCCTCAGCCTCCCAGGTAGCTGGGATTACAGGCACATATCACCACTCCCGGCTATATTAGATTCTTAATAAAATGTAAAAACATCTGGTTCATGCTATCAGCAAACATAGTATCTAATGGTGAAAGTGAGAGTAACTGCAGATGAAATCAACAAAGAGAGAAAGTGGTGCATTAGCTTCACTATGTTTTGAAACTGTTCTGGAAGTTTTATTACTGGAGAGGAGGACCAAGAAAAAAAGGCATCACTGCTGGAAGGGAAAAGAGAAAACCACCAGAAAATATAATTGTCAAAATTGAGCAATAAATAAATGTAATTATTAAGAGTGTTTTGTTAGATTATTTAGATAAAAAAATATATTTAAGTCCATTTTAGCAATAAAAAAGTTAAAAATATGAAAGAAAGCAAGAAAGAAACAAGACACCATTCATAAAAATAAGGGAAAAAGTCTGGGAGATTTTATTTCCAAATAAACTCTGACAAAGGGCTAACTTCGAGGCTAGGCTAGGTGGGAAAAGGCCAAGTGGCCCCTGCCTGGTTCCCTGGAAACACATGCTGTGGGGGGTGCCATGTACCCAATAATAGACCCAATCCCAAAGTCATCAGGCTGGAGAAGCCATGCTCAGCCCTTCAGCCCATAGAGTCCCACTGACCCAGTTGAGTATAACTTTCCAGTGACCCCACCAAGAGTCCCCCACTATGTGATGACACCACCCTGGAACTTCTAGATCATCCTATTTGCTCTCTGATTACCATAGAGTCACCCGGGTTGTCACTGCAAGGAACAGAATGGCACCGTTGAACGTGCTTGAATTCCTGACCCACCAAATGCAAAATGGTGCAGCCTCTGGAATAACTGGGGGGTTTCTCCAAAGGTTTAAAAAAAAAAAAAAAACAGTGCTAACATAAGAGTCAGCAATTCTAGGTGCTTATCCAGAATGACTGAAAGTGGGGATTCAAACAGATATTTATTTGTATACCCCTAATAGCAATTTCTACAGGCCCAAAAGGTGGAAACTGCCCGTGTTCATCAGCAGATGACTGGCTAAAGAATGTGGTATAGATATGCCATGGAATACTACCTAACCACAAAATGGAATGAAATGCTGATATAAGCTTCAACTTGGATGGACCTGGAAGACATCATGCTTGGTGAATTAAACAAATCACAGAAAAAAATACCGCTTGATTTACTTAGAAGAAATACCTAGAAGAGTCAAATTAATAGTAAAATAGGAATGGGGGAGAGAATGCATGGACTTATTATTTATTGGGTACAGAGTTTATGTTGAGGACAATGAAAAAGTTTTAGATCTAAATAGTGATAGTGGCTATACAACACCATAAATGTATTTAATGACACTAAATTCTACAGTTGGAAATGCCTAAAGCAGCAAGTTTTATATAATGTACATTTTATCACAATAAAATTACTTTGACAAAGGTTTCCCATTCCCTGATCCACAGAGCCCATGAACTATAGTAGTTATTCTGAGGCATTACGTTTTGGAACCATTTGTTAAGCAGCAGTAAATCAAAACAAAACATGTTAGGAATGCATTTAGCAAGAAATGTATGGAAACCTATCATGGAAAACTATCAAACTCCGCTTGCAGAAATTAAGGTTTGAATGAAAAGGGAAAAGCATTACTTAGAATTCTCTAGAGAAACAAACCAAAGGACTTGTCACTTCCTCCCCATTCTCTTCCTTTGAGGTCAGACCACAAGCACCTCTCTTCCATTGTACTTTAGAAACCCCTGGAAGACTAATCTCCCTGGTGTGGTCCATTGGAATAAGCCCACCAGCTGGCTTGAACCCACACTGCTCACCACACAGCTGCCACTCAGGAAATTTTCACAATTATAGGACACTCTGTTCCACTAAAATCTTCATTGATCTTGGGAGACACTTAATAATATTCTCATGTAAATTGAATAAAGTCATCTCTAGAAAACTGTTCATCTTGTCTAAGTTCTTCCAATCAGATTGCTGCTCCTCGGCCCTCTTTAGAAATTCTGGAGTGGCTAATGACCGTAGAAACCAAGGCAGGTGAATGGGCCTTTAGCCAGGCTGCTCTGTAGGAGAGGCTGGAGGGGCCCGCAGCTGTCACTGACCCTGGTCTCTGCCTCCTCCCCACCTGTCCATGGGTTCATGGGTCCCAGGAGGCCCTTCCAGAACCTCTTGATTTCACTGTGGGAAGCTGTGTGTCTGATCCACCCAGATGCCAGGCCTCCCATGCCCTCCCCGTGGCAGGAGGGCACAGACTGATCCAAGGCAGGTCTAGGCAAGTAGGATCCGCAGGACTGATATTTTGCATCATGACAGGATCCGATGACTCAGGTGGCAAGTTCTTGAGCCAAATCGTCCACGTGAAAGGAAACTGAGGGTGAGTCAAATGCTCAGGATCAGCTGGAGGGCAGAATGGGGCTCCGCAAGCTCAGGGGCCATTCAGATCAGAAAAGCTTGAGATCCACAACTTGCAGAATCCAGCTGCCAATTTATCATCCGCTTAATACTAGAGGAGTCCCCCGGAGTAGTGTGGCTCTCTGTGATGGCGTCCGCAGAGAAGAGCGTAACTTAGATCACGTTAACTGCGCGCTCCGCGCCGGGGCCTGGAATTGCAAAAGCTCCGGGCCACCAGGGGGCGCCGTTCGAAATGACGTCCGAAATGGCGTTGCTCCTTGGCGCGGAGAGGAGGGTCTTTCTCAGCCTCTGAAATTCTACAACCCAGTGCAGCAAAGGACTATTCTGGAGCTGGATGTGAGGGTGAGGAAAAGAACAAAGGACCTGCTGACAAAAGGCATCTGTCCTGGAAGAAAGTTATAGAAGGATTGGGCACACCTGGTCTGGCTAAAGCAGAAATGATAGGAGAAAGGTGGAAAATACAGATGGAAAAGGTAGGGTGGGAATAGCCGTGGCGGGTCCCCAGAGCCATACCTTTACATTTTTGATTGATTGATTGATTGATTGATTGATTGATTGATTGATTGATTGATTGATTGACTAGGTCTCGCTGTTTTTGCCTGTGGAACTGCAGGTTCACGTTGCCCAGGGTTCCACGGACTCAAGCAATCCCCAGCCTCAGCTTCCCAGGTAGCTGGAATTACAGGCATGCACCACCATGTCCAGCTATTTTTGGGGGACTAGGTCTCGCTACGTGCCCCCAGCAGGACTCAAACCATGATCCCACGATCTCAAACCATGGGCCCGGCCGTGGCTTCCTAGGCTGCCACCTACAGGCATGCACCACCATGCCCGGCCCTACCTTTACATTTAAAATGTAAGTACCTTGCAGACATGTTTTGTTTGGCTAGCAAGGCATTATAAGACTTTAGATTGGAACACTTTCGAGAGGAGCTTGCCCTACCACCAGACCCACTACCCCGTGCATCTGTGCCTACCCCCAGCCTCACCCACATACATCACTTCCACAGCCCCAAAGCATGTGGATTCAGAACCCTGCAAGGTGATGGGGTGCTCTGGACAGCACACCTAAGAACTGGCAAAGAAGGGGAGCTGCCTGCCAGGGGCAGGGTCTTGGCGCTAGCTTCCAGTCCTTTTCAATGGATGATTAGAATGGAGGTGATTACCCCTCTAACATCACTGTGTGATGTTATGAAGTGCCCAGATTCCACAGGAAGGGCTCTCACCCAGTCCCTGCTGGGCCCCCAACAGAGTACCACAGGGTCATTGCTCACCTCAACGCTGTATAAACTATCCCTACTTCAAGGACCCTGGCTCGGGACTCCATTCTCTGTGACTCTGTACTCGCTCAAAGAAACCTGGATGGGGGCCGGGCACGGTAGCTCGTGCCCGTAAGCTTCAGCCTATGAAGCGGCCAGGGCTAGGGATCGCGGTTCTAGTCCCGGCTGGGTCCCGTAGCGAGACCTGGTTCCAAAAAAATGGCTGGGCGTGGTAGTGCCTGCCTGTAATCCCAGCTACCTGGGAAGCTGAGGCTGGGGATTGCTTGAGTCTGTGGTACCCCGGGCAACGAGAGCCTGTGGTTCCATGGGCAAAAATAGCGAGACCTAGTCTCAAAAAAAAGGAAAGAAACCAGCATGTCTGGAAAGGAAACAGTCTTCTCTCATGCGGGGTTCGAGGGAGACCAAGGAATACAAACCACCATTCTCCAGGTTCTCTACGCAGCAGGTGATGCCCTTAACAGCGGAGGGATCTTAGAAGGGGGAGGGCGCGCCATCTAGTGGTCATTTCTGGAGAAGCAACAAAGAACTGGAAGATGACGAGCAAAACAAAAAATTCTGAGTGTCACCCCCAGACCAGAAGCAACACATTCAAAGATCCTTCTCGATGTGGAGAGAAAGGAACACTATTGCACTGCTGATGGGAATGTTAACTGGCCCAACCACTATGGAAAGCTGTGTGGAGGACCCTCAAATTAATGAAAATGAAAGTACCATTTGACCCAGCAATTGCTCTCTCGGGAATCTACCCAAAAGAGTCCTCAAGGTGGGTACAAAGGGACACGTGTGCTCAGATGTTTACTACAGCACTATTTATAATTGCAAGGACATGGAAGCAACCTAAATGCCTCAAAACAGATGACTGGATTTAAAAAAGTGTGGCATATATACACGATGGAATATTACTCATCAATTAAAAATGACAAATTCGATGAGTTTATGACAACATGGATGTACTTAGAAGAAATCATATTAGCAGAAACAAGTCAAAAAGAAAAAGACAGAAGCCAAAGGGTTTCACTAATATATGGGACAGAGTGAAAAAATAAACAAAAGACTTGAGGAAAAGTCGAAAACAAGCTAAGCACCAAACTGAAGCACACAACTTTGGGCAGGAGGGAAAGGGGGGGAATGAAGGGGAGGGGGGCAAATCCCTGGGATTACAATGATGTGAAATTTATATATAAAGAAAGAAAGAAAAAATCCTATAATTATTAAATTATATAAAAAACAAAACAAAACAAAGATTCCTTCTCCAGCCAACATGACCTCAACCTCACTCCCCAAACAGGTGGCACTTCCCCAATATATAGTATTTCTATGTCCAAATGCCCTGCCCTCTTCCCTCCTGGCGGGAATCAGCTCATCATTGAAGATAAGGGACTAGGTCATCTCTTCCGTGTCCCAGGAGAACAGCTACTTCCTGCATTCTCCCACACCTTGGCCGATGCACTCTGGCTGTGTGGCCTCGGCTGCTGCCACCTGCACAGGTGTGTGCTTCCTGAGGGCTTCCTCAGTGGCCCTTCCTCTCTTCGCTTGGCACTGAGTGACTTGTCTGGGTGACTAGGAAAAACAGCCTATTGGTGTCTCATTGGTGTCCTCGTCTTAATATAAACACTGGGGCAGAGAGGGTTCAGGGATACTGGGATTTGGTCAGTCTACATCCTGAGTGGCCACCCCTCCAGCAGCGGAATATGGCAGGGATTCTCTAAGAGTTCTGGATCATGCTCTGTTTGCAGTCCTCCCAAAGCTCCCACCTGCTTTGACTCCACTTCAAAGTTAAATGCAGCTTGCAGGGGGGTCCCCTGTTTTCTAGTGAGCAACCCTGTCTGCAGACCCCTACTCTAATAATTCTTGTCAGCACTTGCTAGCTTGTCTGCAAAAGAACTGCCCCTTCTGCCTGAGAGGAGTTTAGAATAAGTAAAAAAGCAGATTGCTGTGTTCATAGATATTCAAAAGACCACCCAGAAGAGGGTGTCAGTAAGGTCCCTAGAGTCTCAGCAGGATTTCCAGAATCTTTTCCTCCTATGCACAGCTGCCCTTCTGCCCACACTCACACACACTCTATTGGGTTCCGCTCAACACCAATGTGACAATGTGTGAGTGGGGACAGTATTCCCAGCTTCCCTGCTGTGCCCGACACATACGGGTCCTTTTTGTTACCTGGACTCCTGACCCCCAGGGGAGACCAGAGGGCAACCTGTAGGCGTCCTGAGGAGAGCAGGGCTGGGACCAAGACCATCTCCCTGGTGGGCTGGAAGAGGAGAAAATGCCAAGAACTCAGATTTGCAGACACATGCATCCAAGGATGAACAGTTTGAGGAGGGAAGGGAGGGTGGGTAGAAGAGAGAAAGCACAGGGATGATGTTGGGGGAATCTGGGGGCTTTGGTGGAGGGAGAGCTGCAATGACTCCACTGAGGGAAGAAATCCTACATTGTCAGAATATTAACCAGGCTATACAAT
The DNA here is from genome assembly GCA_004024945.1 of Uropsilus gracilis. Classification (NCBI taxonomy): domain Eukaryota; kingdom Metazoa; phylum Chordata; class Mammalia; order Eulipotyphla; family Talpidae; genus Uropsilus; species Uropsilus gracilis. The sequence continues at coordinate 3,972 of PVHY01018684.1, read as the reverse complement.
GATGCTTCATTAATTTTAAAAAGGTTTTTTGGCCCTTCGAACCAAACCATGCAGATCCTTGGAGAGGAGCTCCAGCTCACCCCTGCCATGGCCTAGGCTACTGGCAGGGCGGGGGGGAGTAAGGGTGAGTTCTATGCCACCAGGACATCAGGATCTCAGGGACTCCAGGTCCAGGGATCTTAGGGGAAGCTGGCTTCTGCCTCAACATGGGCGGGGGTGGGGGGGTTGGTCCTCCTCTGGTTTACTCCAACCTCAATAGACCTGTGCTAGGAATGAAAAGTCCAGTCTCTCCAGCTGCAAATGTATTGCAGAGGAAAAGAAGTAATAATGGTCCTGGATAACACTCACCACCTGGGTGGGACTAGCACTGTGTTGGGAACCACTGAAAATAGGAAGGTGAAACCAGCGATTGAAGTGACCTGATACAGACTTTTTTTTTTTTTTTGAGCCTAGGTCTTGCTATTTTTGCCCATGGAACCGCAGGCTCTCGTTGCCCCGGGGTACCACAGACTCAAGCAGCTTCCCAGGTAGCTGGAATTACAGGCACGTGCCACCACGCCCAGTTATTTTTTTGGAACTCGGTCTCTCTATGGGCCCCAGGCGGGACTCGAACCGCGATCCCTATCCCCGGCCGCTTCATAGGCTGAAGCTTATAGGCATGAGCTACCGTGCCCGGCCTCTGATACAGACTTCTACCCACATCATCTCTGGCACTGGGGAATCAAACCCCGGGCCCACAGTAACAAGAAAGAGGCTCCCTCCTTTACCAATCAATGGGGCAATAAAGACACCTCAAGTGGTTGTGGCCCCGTGGTAGAACTGCTAACAAGAGAGAGGAGAGGAGCTGGACCAACCACCTGGGGAAGTCTGCCCCAGCAGGTAACACCTCACCGCCATCGCCTGGGAGTTGGATTCCCAAACCCACATATCAAAACTGTATGGCACAGAACCAGCAACAAGTGACAGAGAGGATCCTGGAGAAGCCACCACACATCTGCCTGACAAGTTCCCAAGGTGCTTGGCCTGACTATCTGCCTCAGCTACTCCTGGAGATCCAAACAGCCTCATCTGTTGCTGTCCAGGAGTACAGATCCGCACCCAAGAAAAAAGGGCATAGTTCTAGAAAAAGAAAAGACTAGTGGGCCAACCATAAAATAACAGCTTTCAGTGAGAGGAGTTGGAGTGAGCAGAGGGGGAAAGAGGTGGGAAATAAGGGGTACAATACAATCATGCAAACATGGCCAATATTGTACAATAATCACAAAATTTTTAAAAATTTAATAAAATTTTTAAAAAATTTTTAAAGGGATTAAAAAAAATTGCCTGAAATAGGCCAGGCATGGAGGTGTATGCCTGTAAGCGGCAGCCTACGAAGCCGCGGCCAGGGCCAGGGATCACGGTTCGAGGCTCGCCGGGGGTACGTAGCAAGACCTAGTTCCAAGAAAATAGCTGGGTATGATGGCATGTGCCTGTAATCCCAGCTACCTGGGAAGCAGAGACTAGGGATTGCTTGAGTTTGTGGTACCCCGGCCAATGTGAGCCTGAGGTTCCACAGGCAAACATAGCGAGACCTAATCTCAAAAAAAAAAAAAAAATTGCCTGAAATATTTGTTTGATGACTCATGCAATTCTTTCCCTGGCCAATTTTCTTTTTCTTTTTTTAATCTTGTTGCATTGTAATTAGTTTTTTAAATCCCCTTAAATCTGTTTTGGTACAAGTAGATAGGCATGTATGTGCACTCAGAAGCTGGCAAATGTTTATCTCATGAAAGCCTGGCACGGTGGCACGTGCCTGTAAGCAACAGCCTATGGAGTCGCAGCTGGGTTTGAGGGTTGTGGTTCAAGACCCGCCCAGGGCAACATAGCAAGACCTAGGCCCCCCCAAAAAAATAGCTGGGCGTGGTGGCGCGCACCTGTAATCCCAGCTACCTGGGAAGCTGAGGCTGGGGATTGCTTGAGTTTGTGGTACCACAGGCAATGTGAGCTTGCGGTTCCCCAGGGAAAAACAGAGAGACCTAGTCTCAAAAAAAAAAAGTTCAGCTCATGAGTGAGTCCTCATGAGTGAGTGAAGAACCCAGATTGGAACAGAAAGGGAGGCAGATGACCATGAGAGTTGTGTCTAGGTCACAGAGGGGGGCAGAGCATAAGACAGTCACAACACAAGACAGGCATTGTTGTCCAGAGGTGGTTTCATGAAGAAGCCATGGGGAAATGGACAAGCATCAATAAAGCCTCCATGGAAAGAGGGAAACACATTGCCACCTCATGTGGCAGCAAATACTATTTCGACAAAGAATGAAACTCCACTAAGCTGGCCCAAAGTCTGAGATCAAGCATTTCTTCATGTGTCTTAAAAGCCTAAATGTGCAAGTACTTGTCAGATGTAATAGTAACGTTTTCTGCACAGGCATTTTCTGCGCTGAAAATTAACTTTAGGGAAGATTTTAATATTTACTATAAAAATTACATTCCAATTTTTAAAAGAAAATGTTCCTGCCATCAAATTTGTCAGCAAAATGAAATAAGAACTATGTACTAAAATAGCAATGTTACATAAGCAAAATCAACCAATAACAATGAAAAATCTGATTTTTTTTTTAAGAGCTGTAAACTGATGTGTGGGATGAAGTGATGCCTGAGATTTGTGTTAAACTATTTCAACAGACCAGATGAAGAAAAATCTAAAAGAGAGGCCTGATAGACAAGGAAGGTATGAAAAATGTTCACGAGTACTAAATCTGAGCAATGAGTATGTAGAAATTCTTTGTCTGTTGTCTAATTGTGAAAGTGTTTAAACGTTTTCATCGAGATAGGAGAACTTCCAGTTTCAGCTTCACCACATAAAGAGCTAAGAAATGGTCACTCCCATTCTACTAACAAGAAAAACAAAAAACAGGGCGAGGCATGGTGGCAAATGCCTGTAGGCGGCAGCCTAGGAAGCCACAGCCGGGGCCAGGAATCGTGGTTTGAGTCCCGTGGGGGCCACGTAGCGAGACCTAGTCCCCAAAAAACAGCTAGGTGTGGTGGCACGCACCTGTAATCCCAGCTACCTGGGAAGCTGAAGCTGGGGATTGCTTGAGTCTGTGGTACCCTGGGCAATGTGAACCTGTGGTCCACAGGCAAAATTAGTGAGACCTAGTCTCAAAAATACAAACAAACAACAAAAAAAAGGAAAGAAAAGAAACATTAAAAACAACTGAAAATTAACTTTTTTTTAGAGTTATCAGAATATGGAGGTTGCTGGGCAACTCTCCATGATGAAACTGGAGAAAAGGGTGAAAAGGATAAAGGTAATCATAGTTCAGATCAGCTTCACCTGGGGCAGATGCCACCTGAGCCATAAACTAGTCAGAACAACTGTCACTTGGTTCAAGACTGAAAGTCCAATGCAGACTAGTTTGTGAGAAGGCCCTAGGGGGCTTAGGGTGTCTGCACATCCATGAGTGTTTACCACCAGGGACCCCATCAAGTTCTCATAGTAAAGATGCAAGAAAAATATGTATTTCCTGTAAAGAGAGGAGAAATGTAACCATTTCAAAAGCTTGCCCTCCAAGGGAAACTACCAGCACCTTATCCGACAGAATGTGGGTGAATTAGATAGAGGCTGGAAGACACTAGGCAGCTCCAGTATCTTCTAGCCTTTCTGTCTTCACTAAGGTGAGGGGAAAGGGTAAGGAATCTCTTCTGAGTCACAACCTAGGGACTTAGATCAAAAAGAAAACAAACTACTGAAATTTAATCAAAAGATCATAGGATGCTTTTCCTCCCTTTGCTACACCAGCCAGTTTGCAATTGACACAGCTGCAATAACACCCCTCTTTAAGAAGTTCTTGGAAGTAGAAGCAACCTAAATATCCATTGACGGAGGAATGGATAAGTAAAAAATGGTGCGGATAGATAGATGATAGACAGAAGGATGGATGGATGGATGGATGGATGGATGGATGGATGGATGGATGGATGGATGGATGG
>PVHY01018683.1:0-28804 GCA_004024945.1 Uropsilus gracilis | reverse complement strand
TTTCCATAGTGATTGGACCAGTTTACATTCCCACCAGCAGTGTAAGAGTGTTCCTTTCTCTCTACATCCTCGTCAGCACTTGTTACCCGTTCTTTGGATATGGGCCATTCTTACTGGTGCAAGGTGGTATCTCATTGTGGTTTTGATTTGCATTTCCCTTATTGCTAGTGATGTTGAGCAATTTTTCATGTGCCTGTTCACCATTTGTATTTCCTCTTTGGAGAAGTGTCTTTTTAGTTCTCCCCATTTTTTGATTAGGCTTCTTGTTTTGCTTTTGTTTAGTTGCATGAGTTCCTTGTGGATCTTCGTTATTAAACCCTTATCTCTCTTGTGCAGGGTAAAAATTTTTTCCCATTTGGTTAGGCTTCTTTTAGTTTTTTTCTGTTGTTTCTTTTGCTGTACAGAAGCTTTTTTTCTTTGATGTAGTCCCAGCTGTTTATGTTTTCCTTCGTTTTTTTGCCATCTGTAGATGTGTCCAGAAAGGGATTTCTGAATTGTAATTCATGGAGGTTTTTGCCCAAGTTTTCCTCTATGTATGTTAGGGTTTCTTACCCATTTTGAATTGGTTTTTGTACATGGTGTGAAGGAGTTGTCTTGGTCCATTTTTTTGCAGGTCTTAGTCCAATTTTCCCAGCACCATTTATTGAAGAGGCTATCTTTGTTCCCATCTAAGTTTTTCACTCTGTCAAAGATTAGTTGACTATATATGTGTGGTTTTATTTCCAGGCACTCAATTCTGTTCTATTGATCTGATTGTCTGTTTTTGTACCAGTACCAAGCTGTTTTAATTATTATGACTTTGTAGTATAGTTTGAAGTTTGGAATTGTAATACCTCCATTCTCTTTTTTTCTAATCAGGAAGCTTTTTGCTATTTGAGGTCTTTCGTTATTCCATATGAATTTCAGTAATTTTTGTTGTATCTCTTTAAAAAATGTCATTGGGATTTTTATTGGGATTGCATTGACTCTGTAGATTGCTTTTGGTAGGATGGCCATTTTGATGATATTAATTCTTCCAATCCATGAGCAGGGAATGTCTTTCCATTTCCTTATGTCTTCTTCTATCTCTTTTAGCAGCATTTTAAAGTTGAAACTGTAAACTTTATTATTAAGGAAACAAGAAACCATTGAATGGTAAGTGAAATGATCAGATTTGCATTTGGAAAAAAAAAAGTACTCTGAATTCAAAATTAACTGGCATAGAACAATAGTAGAGAACTCTTTCACTCCCTCAGGATGAACAAATCCTGCCCAAAGAGTCAGCATTATCTTTCAGTTTTAAATCGTTAATCGTAGTCGTAGTTTACCTCCCAAATGTCCCTATAAACTGTTCATTTCTCCAGTGTCATCTATGACATTATTCTCTATGTACAGTTAAGAATAGGACATAGAAAGTAAAAGCCAAAGAAAATTGTAAAACGTTAACACATTACTTCCAGCATCAAAGTTGAAATTTAGGTAAAGTTAACAGTAGTTCCTTCTAAGAAATGCTAATATATTCTTGTTGATTCTGTAAATAGGACTTTGGGTGAATCCCTGGGGTTTTTTGCTTAAGCAGAAGCAACTGATAGAGCACTTGCATTGATGCAGGAGATGTTTTAATACACTTGGTACTGAAATAATTATTGTAATAATTCTTTTTATTAGTGTCTTTGACAGACTAAGTACTGTGGGATTTATTTAGTAAAGTTATTCATCCTGATCTTGTTTCTCATTCCATTTACAGTGTAGGAATTAGTGATACAGGGCAACTTAGCTGGAGAAATGCCAATTATATTGATAACTCCAAGTATTTGACTCCTGCCTCTGAAACCAGAAGGAGTTGTGCTTGGGTTAGGACTCTAAGTAGGTTAGCTGCCTGAGTACTGAAGCTTTGAAAGTAACACAGAACTTTTTTCTTTTATCTCCCAACTTTGATCGAAATCATCATTCTCTTTCATTGTTCCATCTTTTTCTAATCCTGTAGTGATATACTTTTATGATCAGATAGAGTTTTGGTTCACCTAAATAAAATAATGATCATAGTGGGACCAGTGATGCAATGGGTAATGCATCTGACTATGGATCAGAAAATATAATAGTGGTCACTTGATATTTGGTGATTATGCAAATGATTCACTGTGAACATTTTGAGTTTGCATACAGCATATTCTTCTCCTCGGTCTCTCTGCACACTGGGGCAAGATTCAGTCCCTCCAGGTGTCCATTCCAGCTTTATGGTTTTGCATGTATTCGATACTCAGTAAGCACCATGTTGAATGACTGATTGTTTAGAAATGTCCACTTCTTTCTATTGACTATTATTAATAGTCTACCTTTGTGAATTACTGTGGTCTAGAGTTTGGGCCCAGTTTTCATTTATTCAAATAGTCCCAGAATGTGCTAGGCACTATGCAAATTGCTTACAGTGTATTAGGAAGACAGTGAATGAACAATATCCAACAGAAGACTGCATTCTGAATGTGTCATCATTAGTAGCTCTATCAATCTAAACATTCTCAAATCTACACTATAGTTTCATTGCTGGACCAAGATGGTTATTCACTAAAATTAAGCGTGATAATAGTTTCTCTCTGCCCCCAGTTAACATAAATAAATAAATTAGGATTATGATTTATTTTAAGACTTTATCACATTTTCTTAAACAATTGCTACTTCTGGTAAAAGTGACTGAAGACAACTTGGTAAATAAATAGTAAACTAATACTAATAAAGAAACTTTAGAACTAAATTTGTTTAAGTTGAAGACTTTCAAAAATGTTATTTTTGCTTAAATTGATTATATATTCTACTCTATTGATGATTTTATATATATATATACACACACATCTAAAACATATAGGTGTATGTGCATACTTTTGTTTTCTGCTAGTAAAATTATTCCTGGTTTTAGGATTGGATTAAATTTGTTGTTTTCTAAAGAGCATTATGTGTTCTCATTCTAAAACACATTTTAGAATCATGTCCAAATGCAGTTTCCTAGTCTTTTGGGCTCCTTTCAGAGCTGCTGAGATTGCTACTCCCCCAGTGTGGAAGGTAATAATTGAATCTGCAAAGGATGATGGATTCTTTAAACAAATACCTTATCCTGAAATAAGAATATTCTGAACCATGCTCCTCTGTCATGATCTGACTAAGTAAATGTGCTGCCTCAGTAGTCTATTGCCTCATAAGGTGGTCTGGTAGAAAGCAGAGAAAATATATTTGAGTGGTATCGGAAGACTGAGATGCAATCCTTGAAAAAATTAAAACTGAGATACTAGTTTTCATAGTTTGTCATGTACAGAAGGACACAGTTTTGTAATTTGAGATGAGAGAATGACATGGCTACTTTTTTCCTTTCGTTTATAACCTTATAAGCATTAATAAGCTATGTCATCATTACTTAAAAATATACATTCAGCTTATATGACTGTTAGTAAGATAATAATCCACTCCATTTATCTTGAACCATCCAGGAAGTAGTGAGCAGATTTCAGGAACTCTTGTCCTCTTTTTCATTCTTCAGTGTGGAGTCCTTTACACTTAGTAGTTTTCCAGAGTACCTAGTATATAGGGGTGACATCAGATTATTTTTGTACAAGATGAACTCACTATTTTTTGAACAGTAGTTTGCCAAGTATGCCAAGCACCAAACTGATCACACTTCTATCACACTTCTATTGGACCAGGTGTGTTTGAAGCACTTGACATTATATTCATTGAATACTTAGAACAACCGATGAGATAGGCATTATTAATTTTTCTCATTTTACAGATGGGAAAAATAAGACAGAAGTTCTATAGCTGACCCAGAGTCATTGGCTAGTAAGTGAGGGGAAGGGTTAGAACCCAAGCCGTCTTGCTTTGTCTACCTACAGCCACTCGCTGTCTGAGCCCTTTCTTTGCACCTTTGTCTTTTATGAGCCACCTTTGCCTCTCGTGTGTACTAGTCTCATTTTATGTTTTCTTGAACCTTACCTTTGTATTTATATTTGTACTTGATATGTGATCTGTGTATTGACCCTTGCTATCCGGTACCTGATACATGAAAGTGCTTGTTATGTATGTGTTGAATGAGTGATTATTGATAATTGAGAGCATTTTCAGATAGGATATTTAAAAAAATGAAATTATTTTAATAATTCTCATTTACTATGAAGAAAAAATAGACTCAATACACTTAGTTGCTCTATGATTCAGTCAGTGGTTGAGTGTGTATATGCACCTGTGGCTGGAGGTTGCCCGTAAAAGTTATGTGCATTCCTGTTGTATATGGAGATGAAACTAGGGGCAGAATTTCCCTCTTTGTATTGATAGTTCTTCATGAGTAGTACTGTTAACCTGCCCCACATTTGTACTTTCCTCTTGTCCCCTCATGATTTGTCTTCTTGTCTGTCCCCTTTAGTCTGACTGACAGTCCTTCTCAAGCCTGCCTGCCATGGGCTGTCGGGATGTCCATGCAGCCACCGTCCTCTCCTTCCTGTGTGGAATTGCCTCAGTGGCAGGCCTCTTTGCGGGGACGCTGCTTCCCAACTGGAGAAAATTGAGACTGATTACATTCAACAGAAATGAGAAGAACCTGACTGTTTACACAGGCCTGTGGGTCAAGTGTGCGCGATATGATGGAAGCAGTGACTGCCTGATGTATGACACTGCGTGGTACTCATCAGTTGACCAACTTGACCTGCGGGTCCTCCAGTTTGCTCTGCCTCTCAGCATCCTGATTGCAATGGGTGCCTTGCTGCTGTGCCTGATTGGAATGTGTAACACGGCCTTCAGGTCCTCTGTGCCCAACATCAAGCTGGCCAAGTGTCTGGTCAATAGTGCAGGCTGCCACCTGGTGTCCGGGCTGCTGTTTTTCCTGGCAGGTACTGTGAGCCTCTCCCCATCTGTTTGGGTCATCTTTTATAACACTCATTTGAACAAGAAGTTTGAGCCAGTCTTTACATTTGACTATGCAGTGTATGTCACTATCGCTAGTGCCGGGGGCCTATTTATGACTTCCCTTCTACTATTTATTTGGTATTGTGCATGCAAATCTTTGCCTTCTCCTTTCTGGCAGCCATTGTACTCCCATCCTCCCAGTATGCATACTTACTCACAACCCTATTCAGCACGCTCCCGCCTCTCTGCCATTGAAATTGACATTCCAGTAGTTTCACACACCACCTAATGGGCATATAGTTAAGAAAATTTCTTGTAGCTTCACATTTCCCTTGTGCAAGAAACTATTTTGGACCTCTATACATTTTCCTTTTGTTTCTGGCCAGTCAATGAAGTCAAATTTGTATGTCCTGGTAGAATGAAGTGCTGCTAGTTTTTATGAAAAGTACATTATTTTCAATGTGAATCATTCCTTTTATCCTGCTTATACTAGAAGGATTTTTAACCTCTATGTTGATTTATGATAAGTAGAAAGAACCTTTGTCTCAACTGAGGCAATTTAGATCAACAGGGTAAAGAAAAAAAAATGATGGTTAAGAGAAGGTATTGTACACAATCTTTGTGACTATTTCAGAATGTGTATTGTACTTTTTCTATAATACCTTAAAACTGGAAAAAATGTAATTCCGATGTAAAAAGTTTCTGTCTGGTTAGGGTAATATTTTAACACTAGTCGGTCTGCCAACTTAAAGCTCTAACTTCTTTCTCTAGCTAATTGTATTAAATAGGGTTTGATATTTTGAAGATTATTTTCTTTTGTGAATTCCTTATCTTCTACCTCATTACAATGTTTTAAAAACAAAATGCATTTTAAATGATGTTAGAGAATAAACCTAACATTTTAAATATCTGCTACTTATGACTAATACTTAACATAATTTTAAAAGTTAATGATTCTATAAATTGTATTATTTGAATTAAAATAGACCAGTATAAATTGGTGCTTCCTCTGAGGCAGAAAAATCTTTTTTCCATCTATAATCTGCCAAGTGGTACTCATGTCCATATAAAATCTCTTAGTGACTAAGAGAAACAAAGATGCTAAAGTAATTTGTTTTCTTTTAGACAGTGGTTGGGGGCAGGTATATGTCCCTCAATCACAACATCAGAGGTACTCTCAGATGATTGCCTTTGGAGTGATGGGTGAAGTTAGACAAGACTTTGCCATGACCACATTTACCCTTGATTCACTTCCTGCCCCCATCACAAATTATTTCCTTGAGTATTTATCTTTGCCCAACACTTTGGTAGGTACTATAGAAGGTACATGAAAAGAATGAGACCTAGTCCCACCCAGTGAGAAATTTTAATCTAATAGAGATCATCAGACTGTTATCTGACACAGAGAGCTATCTGACCTCATTGACATCTGATCTTAATTCCTCAGTCATTGATGCAGTAATGTATTTCAATTATAGAGAGATACTTTTTGACAGCTGACTTATTATATAATACTGGCATTATTCTGTGACCTGGAAGTTGGATCCTTTAGAAGACCTGCTTTTGTCTAACTGCTTTAATGATTCTATATAAAATTCACAAGAATGGTCAAAAGTGATGGAGAAATTAAATTGTTCCTTTTTTATCTGATGTATTGAAAAGGGAGGAGTATTTGCAGTTTCTATTTTGATGGGTTAACATCTTGCTGAAATCATATTAACACTAAGATGAAACTTAGGAATTCAAGGCCATTGGATATTTACCTTCTTAATTTGAGCTGGTTAATTGATGTAATTTGTTCTGTATAGTCATAAGGATTTTGTTCTGTTAACAATTTCAGATTTAATGAACAGCTAGTTGCATGGTAAACAGATTTTGATGCTTCTTTTGCAAATCTGAGTATGATTCTGTTATTTTTGTGGATGTGATACTCCCCCCCCCATTCTAACTCTGGTTTATGTATATAGCAAATAAATGCAATTGTATAACTATGAAATGCCATCAGTAGAAAGCATGCAAGGTTATGGTGAATATTTTAGTTCTAGCTTCTGATTTCTTTCAATTCTCTATCCTTTTAACTTTTCTTGCATACACTTGAGTTTGATGGCAGGTAGAATTTTGATTATTATTCATTTGCCCTCTTCACTAATTTCAGTTCCCTCTCTTACTAAATTTGTCCAGAAGTATCAAGAATTCCATTTTTCTCCTGTTCCTTGTATTAGCAGTGTTAAAGAAAAGTGAATTCAGCCATTAATATACTAAACAGTGTTTAGTAGATGGGATCATAAATGTAAATGTTAAACTCTCCCTATAGAAAACTTGTTTCCTAATCCATGACCTCAAATTATTATTTATTGGGGATTCACTTGACAAAAGAAATAGCTGTTTCCCTTATTGTCTTTAATATTCCAGATTTGCTGTCAACAGCTTTCTTCAAAGCCAATGAAAGAAAAGCAAATATTTATATTCTTTTTAGTGACTTTTGAGCACTCATCCAGCTATTCTTGTGATGGGGGAATAACTTTTTTCTATTGTCACAAACCTATAAGGGCCTTTTACAAGTCAGCTTGGAAAACAACCTTAAATATAGTGTGATGTGCCAGATTTGGTTTGCCCGGCCTTGAGAGGAAAAAACCCTTAGTTTACTTTACTTGTAAATATACACTATAACAGATTATTTGTTTGCTGTAAACCACAATGTAAAACCTCAATAAAACTGCACTGTACTTCTTGATGTTTATTAAAAGATGTATTTTTACAAGTTTGTCTTCATTTTCCTGTGTTCCAAGGTGAAATAGTTTATTTTTCAGTTACATGTAAAATGAGATCTATTTTTCAGTTTCATGTAAATTGTGAAAGACACAACCCCATTTAAAGCCCTGTAAAATAGCAACTGGAAAGGGTTGGAAAACATGGATTTTTTTTCTTCTGGGAGCACTTTAAGAGACTTTCAGGCATTCATTGGGTGATTTTATTTGATGATTTTAAGGTAACAAAAAGAAAGTACTGAGTCAAGTCAGTTGTACCTGGTTTGTCTCATTCATGGAGTTTCTCATGGAGAGTGGAGTTCTCAGTTCAGTTGGTGAAGTATGAGGACCTTTCTTTACTCTTCAGGTTATCAGAGTGGTTCTATCAGGGAAGATAGAATTTTTGAAACCTGGCCTGAGCTTTTTTCCAGTTCTTAGATTATACCTTCCTAGGAATAGTTTTTATATGTGCTCTTGAAAAGTGAAGAGTGGGCTTTTTGTCGGTACTTTACCTGACAGGGCCTAAGGTTGCATTGGGAATCTGAACCAGCTTCAGCCAAGGCATCCTTAGCTGATTACACTAACATGCCACAGTCCAGAGTCAACCCTGTATTGGGCAGGCTCACTAAGAATGACTAAATTCTAGGGGATGTCTTCATCTTAACCAAATTGACAAGAAACTGATTTACCAAGAAATACAAATTTCTTAGAACCACTATCTGAAATGAGCTTTTAAAGATATACCCTGTACACAGCTCCTTGGAGAAAGGAGTGATTCCAGAGCTGGGATAGGAAAAGTCTGAAATGAGCCCAGCACAGCTTATTTTTCCAAAAAGTAAGGAAATGCTCAAAGGTAGGGTCTAATAAATATGCTGATACAAATAATTGGAGAGGAAAAAAAGGTTGTTACAGTAAAATACCAAATAAGGAAGAAAGGTAGATTTGGAAAATATTAATAGAAATAAAACTAGTCAGTCAAATCTTGACAGAAAATATTAGTCACAAATAATGCTCCACAAATTACTAATTTCAGGGGAAAATAGTAACTTTTAGAGGGCACACAAGAGAAACTAACATGCACCGCTTGATAAAAAGGCTACACCATTGCTTCTGTGACATGAAAATACATTGAAAGTATATAGATTGAGACTAGTCTTGAAATACGCAGCTCCTCAGTTCCTTTTATTTTTGCTTCTTTTTATGTCCTGATTCTTCTACCTCTTCATTTTTCTTTAAAGTATTAAACAATCTAAGTTGTCCCCAAAATAATTTTTAAGATAGCATCATTAGGAAGCATTCGAAGAAATTGTGTCACATCTGTCCTGAAAAGGGAAGTTCCCTGCAGAAGGGATGTCAGTCAAGATCACCAAACCAGAAACTCAATGGGATTTTAATCAGCTGCCCAATTTCCACTGATCAACAGTATTTTCAGTCTTAAAACATACTGACAGGTTAACATAAGGGCTGTCTCCCTTTCCTGCCCTCCCTACCTTGGAGGAACCCTTCTAAGAAAGTCCTCCCCATTCTGTAGGGTGTCAATGCCATCACCCTCATGAGCTTCACTGCAAGACTAGGAACTAGGTGAGAGTAGGCTCAATAGAGTCTAACAAGTAGCCATAGCTAAACCTACTAGTTGAAGGGAGTTTGGGGTGGTTGATTGTGTTTTCTTTGGAAATAGACTAACTTTCAGACTTTAAAAAAAATTTTTAATGCTATTTGTTTTGTTCTTTAGAGCACAACCTCTGTAAGTGGGTTTTGGGATCTCTACCCCTACCTCCTCCCTCTGGTGCCCCTTCCATTCTCTCAAACCCCACTCTTTGTTGTTTACTAGTTGTGCTAAGTCCATTCGTCTCTTTTCTTTCCTGTGGCAGTGTCCTTTCACTGGGTGAGGGACTGTGTTGTTGGAACCAGGCGAGCTTTGCTGGTAGGTTTACAGTCTTAGTTTGCATTGGGTGGCCAGTCTGTGTTCATTTGTGATCTGTCCATGTTTTCTTGCTGCAGGCGTCTTCTCCAATCCCATCTCCACTGCTTTGCTGCTTTACCTTATGGCTCTGGTTTCAGATTTAGGGGGTCTCACACCCAGCCAGTATCATTGAAGAATACAGGCATTTGTGAATGGCCTTTGTAGATCATCTCCTCCGCCTCCATTTGTAGTTTTGATGTGGGGCCAATTACCCCATCTTTGGTCTTCCTCTCCTCTCCTGAAGTGTGGGGAGGGAGTGTTGTTCTCCTAGAAGGCATCTCCAAAATGAGGTCCCAGGTCTTCCTGGGCCGAAGAGCGCATGGTAACATCGTGTCTCTACAGTTGTTTCTCTTGTCTTACATGCACTGGTTCTCTCAATATCCATCTGTAATAAAGGGACTCTCTGAAATTGACTCTTAACTCCAGTATTATTCTGTCTTCCTACTGTGAAGAATGTGCACATTCTTTGTGCACAAGCAAAAGAATAAACTTAATGAAAAGCAAGTATGACCTCATCCTTCTGCTACTTAAAAATAACTCAATGACTTTCTCTCAGAACAGAATCTAAGCTTTTGCTTTATCCTATAACCTTTAGTAATACACACGAGTACATCAAAGGCAATAGCACCAGAAAACATGAATGGCCTGCCTAGCCTCACACATCAATACAAGAGTTGTCTAAAAGGAGATTTTCCCCATTGTGTTCATAGATATTCAGTCTCTTAATGTTATTGACACAGTATCTCATAAGTCAAATGTGTAACAACAAAGAATTCAGGAAATTTTCAGTAACTAGATTGCTTCGCATTCTTTATTCGCAGAAATTGTTTCCTGTATGGAGGAAAGAATGACATAATGAATGCGGTGACTGACTTCTTTGGTGGCCCCCATGACACTCCACTTACCTATCCTTATGTGGTACCACCCCACATTGGGCAGGGTGCCCTGTGTTACCAATAAAAATTCACTGCCAAAATGTGGCACACTGGTCTGAAGTATGTATGTTGAGGGTGGGAGATATGAAACACCCAAGCTTACATTGGGAACAGAATTCTCTGATTTTGCCTAGGTTGTGAGTGACTGCCTTTGTTACTGAGAATTAACTGAATTATCAGAACACATGGAGTTTGGGTAGAGATGTTAGATACATTTACAGTTCAATCTGTTACACCATTCCCCCCAAAATGTGTGATTTATTCTTAGCTAACCAACTGATCATTTCTTGGACTAGTCCTTCAGAAAGAAAGACATAGTTTCTTGGGTGGAGAGGAAATAGTTGACTCTACAGTACGGTAGTAACTGAGCTGCTAAGCAACATCTCCCTATAGTGAAATAGTAAGGTAAAAGCTTGTATAGCAGTTGTGAGATAAGGGTTGAGAGAGGGAAGTGGATCGCATTGCTGTTTCAGCATTGAAAATTAAATTTGATTGTTTTTCTAACACTTGACTAAAAAGTGGGGCCAACCTGGGCAGTTGGGGACTTCTAGAAGGCAGCAGCCTGAAGATACTGATGTCCTTGGTGGGAGAATAAAAGAGATTCGTAGAAGAGAATATAACCCAACTGGAGGATGACTCAGCAACAGAAAGCATCAAAAGCCAACTTTTCCTCCTCTTTTTAAGCTGCTTTATTCCCACCCACCCTGGCAATAAAGTGCAGAAAGCTGTAAATGATTGGAAAGCTTGATTGGAGTAGGGAGAGTCTACATTTTCCCTAGGCAGAATTTTGCATGTGACTTTAAGCTAGCTCTCTCAAGGAAGAGAGCAGGAATTAAGGATGTTCTGATGGCCGGGCACAGTGGCTCGTGTCTGTAAGCTTCAGCCTATGAAGCAGCCGGGGCTAGGGATCGCGGTTCGAGTCCCACCTGGGACCCGAGACCTAATTCCAAAAAAATAGCTGGGTGTGGTGGCACACGCCTGTAATCCCAGCTACCTGGGAAGCTGAGGCTGGGGATTGCTTGAGTCTGCGGTACCCCGGGCAACGAGAGCCCATGCGGTTCCATGGAAAAAATAGCGAAACCTAGTCTCAAAAAAAAAGGATGTTCTCATACCAGATGATAAATAATTACCTCTATAGTTCAGCTCAAGTCAAGTGAAATTCTGTGCCCTTTGAGAAAGATAGTATCAAAGAATGAAGAATTCAGTATATTCAGAGAACAAAAGTGCGTGATTAAGGAAGTAAAGGAATCAAACTTTCAGGATGCTCTGAAGAAAAATAGTGGAGAGGAAAAAAAATTCATCTCTTCTGTTTTATTTAAAGCCCTGTTACTGTCAGTCACACATCGAAAGACTGGCAGCCTGTGTTTCTGTATTTGTTTTTATTTCTACAGATGTCTCTGAGTTTTTTGTTAAAAGCAAAGCCACTCATACTGCCAAGAGAAATCAGCACTGCTTCCACAGAATCAGCAAGGGCAAAGCGGGAGCCCTCCCCTCGCAACTCCTGCTGGGTATGCGGTTTTTTTTTGGAATGGAAGCCTTTTTGGAATGGAAGGCAGAATTGACTTCATGTGCCTGAGACTGAGGCCTCAAGCTCAGAAGGGCCCTGCCCTCAGCTTAATTCTCAGCGGCTGCTGTCCTGAAATTCTTTATTTTCAAACAAGGGATGCTGTACTTTATTTCGTGCTGGGTCCCACAAATTACATAGCCAGTCTTGCATGAAAGCACTCTGGAGAAGGCTATCCGCTTTGAAGGCAGGCAGACACGGGATTGTATCCAAACTGCAGCTGATTTGCTATGCAGTGGGAAAACTACTTATCCTCTGAACCTCCGATTTCCATCTGCAATAAGGACAGTGCTGTCTCCCCTGAAAGGTTATTATTGTGAGGATTAGACATTGTTGTAAGGAATGCAGATAAAATAGCTAATAAAGGATGCCTGACTTCACAGTAATTGCTATTCAGGAAAGCCAAGTCCATAATCAGTTATCAGTTGATGTTAGTTCTGTCGTTTAAAAAAAAAGTACCTTTATAAAAATAGATCTCTAGTTTTGTTTCATAGTTTACAGACAGCTACTGATTTATGTTGCCTGCGCTAAAACTTTTATCAGATCACATGACTACTTATTTAAGATGGAGCCTAGTAGAGACAAGAAAATTAACAGTTTTCCTGAGTAGTAGCTATTTCAAGTACTTTTGTTCTTCATGAATCCACTCCTAGGAAAAAGAAGCCAGTGAGTTTATTTTTTTTGAGACTAGGTTTTGCTATTTTTGCCTGGGGAACCACAGGCCCAGCCTCAGCTTCCCAGATAGCTGAGTTTACAGGCGTGTGCCACCATAGCCCAGCTATTTTTTTGGGACTAGGTCTTGCTATGTGCCTCCAGTGGGACTTCAAACCGCGATCCCTGGCCCTGGCCGTGGCTTCGTAGGCTGCCACCTACAGGCATGCGCCACCATGCCCAGCCAGAAGCCAGTGAGTTTCCCTGATTTTTCAAATTATGAAGGTGACTGGAATATGCAACTAAAAAATACCTGTATTATAGTGCCTTTCCTAGAATCTGAGTCAAGGGGTTTTCCCACTGCTTCTATTACACAGGCAGCAGTTTGGAGGAAATACAATGTGAAACCTGATGAGGCAGCTAAATAAATTCCCTCCTCTTTAAAGCCAGCCCCCAAATAGCTGCAAAGTAATGTTCATTTCTTTGGAGGAAAGTGGCATGGAGCACCAATTTACCAAACCCAAACCACCCTTTAGTACTACCTTCGAAGCCAAGTGAGCCTCACTGAGGGGCGAGGCGGAGTCAAGACAAGCCCCAACATAACAGGACTGAGATGACGTGCCGCAAACCACCGCATCTCAGACTGTCTACAGATTCTCATTAGTAATGAGTTCTATGAGATCACCATGAACACTGCATGGTGACTGAATCACTACTTCTGGGAGAAAGTCAGTTTTCTGGAAACTTCTGGCCACATTTTCATCAACGTTCCCTGTTCCATCAAAACAATGTTTAATTGTTTAATGTGTATTTTAAAATACTGTGTTATATGTTGTTTGCTATGTGAACAATGATCCATGGCCAGCAGCATGGTTACTCATGCTTGAACACAGCATATCTAACATGTTTTCTCCATAAAGCATATCACAACTTCCTTGCACTGAGGAACACTGAACAGCATGTTGAAAATATACTTGAGAGACTTTTAAAACAGTGAGATTACCAACAAAAAGTATATTGATGTGAAGAAAAGTGTCATTCATAGAAAAGAACACGTGTTTATTGTATGAAAGCTGAAACAAGCAGGCATAGTGTTGTCTTATTTTACCTCAGCTGGGAATGTGCATGTTGAACCTTTGAGATTTGTTGCTGCTCTGCCTGGGTCTGAAACAGGGTCTACAGAAGACTTTCTGATTTTAACTTTAACTGTTTACAGCTATCTGCTTGCTTCTCTCTACAAAGCAGGCTACACACTCCTCATTAGCATTTTCACTGATCACCTTTACCATTGATATGCAAACATCAGCTACCAGCTTCTCTCTGCTTTCTTTCCCTCTTTCAGACCTAAAAAGAAAAACTTTAAAACACAGTTTAAATTTTCCACTCGTGGGTTCTTACCACCATCCCCAGCCTTCTCAACCAAAATACCAAACCAAGACTGTCAGTGCAGACTAATTTATTTCTAACAAAGTGATTTCTAATTATCCTAATAACTACAAAGAAACATGTAAGACTCAGAATACTTTAACATTGTCTAAAACCTTTCTCAGCATTGTCTAAAGTCCTTTCCCAGATTGCCCCAAATATCCTGTCTCTCAGTCCTGATCATCTCACCAATGTCCAGACAGAGTCCATCTCCAGACGCTTGAAGCAAGGAGAAAACAGCGTGGAAGACAAGGAGGAACAGCCAAAGGAACATGTCTTCAAGCGTCTGGAGATGGACTCTGTCTGGACATTGGTGAGATGATCAGGACTGAGAGACAGGATATTTGGGGCAATCTGGGAAAGGACTTTAGACAATGCTGAGAAAGGTTTTAGACAATGTTAAAGTATTCTGAGTCTTACATGTTTCTTTGTAGTTATTAGGATAATTAGAAATCACTTTGTTAGAAATAAATTAGTCTGCACTGACAGTCTTGGTTTGGTATTTTGGTTGAGAAGGCTGGGGATGGTGGTAAGAACCCACGAGTGGAAAATTTAAACTGTGTTTTAAAGTTTTTCTTTTTAGGTCTGAAAGAGGGAAAGAAAGCAGAGAGAAGCTGGTAGCTGATGTTTGCATATCAATGGTAAAGGTGATCAGTGAAAATGCTAATGAGGAGTGTGTAGCCTGCTTTGTAGAGAGAAGCAAGCAGATAGCTGTAAACAGTTAAAGTTAAAATCAGAAAGTCTTCTGTAGACCCTGTTTCAGACCCAGGCAGAGCAGCAACAAATCTCAAAGGTTCAACATGCACATTCCCAGCTGAGGTAAAATAAGACAACACTATGCCTGCTTGTTTCAGCTTTCATACAATAAACACGTGTTCTTTTCTATGAATGACACTTTTCTTCACATCAATATACTTTTTGTTGGTAATCTCACTGTTTAAAAAGTCTCTCAAGTATATTTTCAACATGCTGTTCAGTGTTCCTCAGTGCAAGGAAGTTGTGATATGCTTTATGGAGAAAACATGTTAGATATGCTGTGTTCAAGCATGAGTAACCATGCTGCTGGCCATGGATCATTGTTCACATAGCAAACAACATATAACACAGTATTTTAAAATACACATTAAACAATTAAACATTGTTTTGATGGAACAGGGAACGTTGATGAAAATGTGGCCAGAAGTTTCCAGAAAACTGACTTTCTCCCAGAAGTAGTGATTCAGTCACCATGCAGTGTTCATGGTGATCTCATAGAACTCATTACTAATGAGAATCTGTAGACAGTCTGAGATGCGGTGGTTTGCGGCACGTCATCTCAGTCCTGTTATGTTGGGGCTTGTCTTGACTCCGCCTCGCCCCTCAGTGAGGCTCACTTGGCTTCGAAGGTAGTACTAAAGGGTGGTTTGGGTTTGGTAAATTGGTGCTCCATGCCACTTTCCTCCAAAGAAATGAACATTACTTTGCAGCTATTTGGGGGCTGGCTTTAAAGAGGAGGGAATTTATTTAGCTGCCTCATCAGGTTTCACATTGTATTTCCTCCAAACTGCTGCCTGTGTAATAGAAGCAGTGGGAAAACCCCTTGACTCAGATTCTAGGAAAGGCACTATAATACAGGTATTTTTTAGTTGCATATTCCAGTCACCTTCATAATTTGAAAAATCAGGGAAACTCACTGGCTTCTGGCTGGGCATGGTGGCGCATGCCTGTAGGTGGCAGCCTACGAAGCCACGGCCAGGGCCAGGGATCGCGGTTCGAAGTCCCACTGGAGGCACATAGCAAGACCTAGTCCCAAAAAAATAGCTGGGCTATGGTGGCACACGCCTGTAAACTCAGCTATCTGGGAAGCTGAGGCTGGGCCTGTGGTTCCCCAGGCAAAAATAGCAAAACCTAGTCTCAAAAAAAATAAACTCACTGGCTTCTTTTTCCTAGGAGTGGATTCATGAAGAACAAAAGTACTTGAAATAGCTACTACTCAGGAAAACTGTTAATTTTCTTGTCTCTACTAGGCTCCATCTTAAATAAGTAGTCATGTGATCTGATAAAAGTTTTAGCGCAGGCAACATAAATCAGTAGCTGTCTGTAAACTATGAAACAAAACTAGAGATCTATTTTTATAAAGGTACTTTTTTTTTAAACGACAGAACTAACATCAACTGATAACTGATTATGGACTTGGCTTTCCTGAATAGCAATTACTGTGAAGTCAGGCATCCTTTATTAGCTATTTTATCTGCATTCCTTACAACAATGTCTAATCCTCACAATAATAACCTTTCAGGGGAGACAGCACTGTCCTTATTGCAGATGGAAATCGGAGGTTCAGAGGATAAGTAGTTTTCCCACTGCATAGCAAATCAGCTGCAGTTTGGATACAATCCCGTGTCTGCCTGCCTTCAAAGCGGATAGCCTTCTCCAGAGTGCTTTCATGCAAGACTGGCTATGTAATTTGTGGGACCCAGCACGAAATAAAGTACAGCATCCCTTGTTTGAAAATAAAGAATTTCAGGACAGCAGCCGCTGAGAATTAAGCTGAGGGCAGGGCCCTTCTGAGCTTGAGGCCTCAGTCTCAGGCACATGAAGTCAATTCTGCCTTCCATTCCAAAAAGGCTTCCATTCCAAAAAAAAACCGCATACCCAGCAGGAGTTGCGAGGGGAGGGCTCCCGCTTTGCCCTTGCTGATTCTGTGGAAGCAGTGCTGATTTCTCTTGGCAGTATGAGTGGCTTTGCTTTTAACAAAAAACTCAGAGACATCTGTAGAAATAAAAACAAATACAGAAACACAGGCTGCCAGTCTTTCGATGTGTGACTGACAGTAACAGGGCTTTAAATAAAACAGAAGAGATGAATTTTTTTTCCTCTCCACTATTTTTCTTCAGAGCATCCTGAAAGTTTGATTCCTTTACTTCCTTAATCACGCACTTTTGTTCTCTGAATATACTGAATTCTTCATTCTTTGATACTATCTTTCTCAAAGGGCACAGAATTTCACTTGACTTGAGCTGAACTATAGAGGTAATTATTTATCATCTGGTATGAGAACATCCTTTTTTTTTGAGACTAGGTTTCGCTATTTTTTCCATGGAACCGCATGGGCTCTCGTTGCCCGGGGTACCGCAGACTCAAGCAATCCCCAGCCTCAGCTTCCCAGGTAGCTGGGATTACAGGCGTGTGCCACCACACCCAGCTATTTTTTTGGAATTAGGTCTCGGGTCCCAGGTGGGACTCGAACCGCGATCCCTAGCCCCGGCTGCTTCATAGGCTGAAGCTTACAGACACGAGCCACTGTGCCCGGCCATCAGAACATCCTTAATTCCTGCTCTCTTCCTTGAGAGAGCTAGCTTAAAGTCACATGCAAAATTCTGCCTAGGGAAAATGTAGACTCTCCCTACTCCAATCAAGCTTTCCAATCATTTACAGCTTTCTGCACTTTATTGCCAGGGTGGGTGGGAATAAAGCAGCTTAAAAAGAGGAGGAAAAGTTGGCTTTTGATGCTTTCTGTTGCTGAGTCATCCTCCAGTTGGGTTATATTCTCTTCTACGAATCTCTTTTATTCTCCCACCAAGGACATCAGTATCTTCAGGCTGCTGCCTTCTAGAAGTCCCCAACTGCCCAGGTTGGCCCCACTTTTTAGTCAAGTGTTAGAAAAACAATCAAATTTAATTTTCAATGCTGAAACAGCAATGCGATCCACTTCCCTCTCTCAACCCTTATCTCACAACTGCTATACAAGCTTTTACCTTACTATTTCACTATAGGGAGATGTTGCTTAGCAGCTCAGTTACTACCGTACTGTAGAGTCAACTATTTCCTCTCCACCCAAGAAACTATGTCTTTCTTTCTGAAGGACTAGTCCAAGAAATGATCAGTTGGTTAGCTAAGAATAAATCACACATTTTGGGGGGAATGGTGTAACAGATTGAACTGTAAATGTATCTAACATCTCTACCCAAACTCCATGTGTTCTGATAATTCAGTTAATTCTCAGTAACAAAGGCAGTCACTCACAACCTAGGCAAAATCAGAGAATTCTGTTCCCAATGTAAGCTTGGGTGTTTCATATCTCCCACCCTCAACATACATACTTCAGACCAGTGTGCCACATTTTGGCAGTGAATTTTTATTGGTAACACAGGGCACCCTGCCCAATGTGGGGTGGTACCACATAAGGATAGGTAAGTGGAGTGTCATGGGGGCCACCAAAGAAGTCAGTCACCGCATTCATTATGTCATTCTTTCCTCCATACAGGAAACAATTTCTGCGAATAAAGAATGCGAAGCAATCTAGTTACTGAAAATTTCCTGAATTCTTTGTTGTTACACATTTGACTTATGAGATACTGTGTCAATAACATTAAGAGACTGAATATCTATGAACACAATGGGGAAAATCTCCTTTTAGACAACTCTTGTATTGATGTGTGAGGCTAGGCAGGCCATTCATGTTTTCTGGTGCTATTGCCTTTGATGTACTCGTGTGTATTACTAAAGGTTATAGGATAAAGCAAAAGCTTA
Source organism: Uropsilus gracilis (assembly GCA_004024945.1). Lineage (NCBI taxonomy): Eukaryota > Metazoa > Chordata > Mammalia > Eulipotyphla > Talpidae > Uropsilus > Uropsilus gracilis. Next base: position 10,141 of record PVHY01018683.1, on the reverse strand, counting down.
GATTCTGTTCTGAGAGAAAGTCATTGAGTTATTTTTAAGTAGCAGAAGGATGAGGTCATACTTGCTTTTCATTAAGTTTATTCTTTTGCTTGTGCACAAAGAATGTGCACATTCTTCACAGTAGGAAGACAGAATAATACTGGAGTTAAGAGTCAATTTCAGAGAGTCCCTTTATTACAGATGGATATTGAGAGAACCAGTGCATGTAAGACAAGAGAAACAACTGTAGAGACACGATGTTACCATGCGCTCTTCGGCCCAGGAAGACCTGGGACCTCATTTTGGAGATGCCTTCTAGGAGAACAACACTCCCTCCCCACACTTCAGGAGAGGAGAGGAAGACCAAAGATGGGGTAATTGGCCCCACATCAAAACTACAAATGGAGGCGGAGGAGATGATCTACAAAGGCCATTCACAAATGCCTGTATTCTTCAATGATACTGGCTGGGTGTAAGACCCCCTAAATCTGAAACCAGAGCCATAAGGTAAAGCAGCAAAGCAGTGGAGATGGGATTGGAGAAGACGCCTGCAGCAAGAAAACATGGACAGATCACAAATGAACACAGACTGGCCATCCAATGCAAACTAAGACTGTAAACCTACCAGCAAAGCTCGCCTGGTTCCAACAACACAGTCCCTCACCCAGTGAAAGGACACTGCCACAGGAAAGAAAAGAGACGAATGGACTTAGCACAACTAGTAAACAACAAAGAGTGGGGTTTGAGAGAATGGAAGGGGCACCAGAGGGAGGAGGTAGGGGTAGAGATCCCAAAACCCACTTACAGAGGTTGTGCTCTAAAGAACAAAACAAATAGCATTAAAAATTTTTTTTAAAGTCTGAAAGTTAGTCTATTTCCAAAGAAAACACAATCAACCACCCCAAACTCCCTTCAACTAGTAGGTTTAGCTATGGCTACTTGTTAGACTCTATTGAGCCTACTCTCACCTAGTTCCTAGTCTTGCAGTGAAGCTCATGAGGGTGATGGCATTGACACCCTACAGAATGGGGAGGACTTTCTTAGAAGGGTTCCTCCAAGGTAGGGAGGGCAGGAAAGGGAGACAGCCCTTATGTTAACCTGTCAGTATGTTTTAAGACTGAAAATACTGTTGATCAGTGGAAATTGGGCAGCTGATTAAAATCCCATTGAGTTTCTGGTTTGGTGATCTTGACTGACATCCCTTCTGCAGGGAACTTCCCTTTTCAGGACAGATGTGACACAATTTCTTCGAATGCTTCCTAATGATGCTATCTTAAAAATTATTTTGGGGACAACTTAGATTGTTTAATACTTTAAAGAAAAATGAAGAGGTAGAAGAATCAGGACATAAAAAGAAGCAAAAATAAAAGGAACTGAGGAGCTGCGTATTTCAAGACTAGTCTCAATCTATATACTTTCAATGTATTTTCATGTCACAGAAGCAATGGTGTAGCCTTTTTATCAAGCGGTGCATGTTAGTTTCTCTTGTGTGCCCTCTAAAAGTTACTATTTTCCCCTGAAATTAGTAATTTGTGGAGCATTATTTGTGACTAATATTTTCTGTCAAGATTTGACTGACTAGTTTTATTTCTATTAATATTTTCCAAATCTACCTTTCTTCCTTATTTGGTATTTTACTGTAACAACCTTTTTTTCCTCTCCAATTATTTGTATCAGCATATTTATTAGACCCTACCTTTGAGCATTTCCTTACTTTTTGGAAAAATAAGCTGTGCTGGGCTCATTTCAGACTTTTCCTATCCCAGCTCTGGAATCACTCCTTTCTCCAAGGAGCTGTGTACAGGGTATATCTTTAAAAGCTCATTTCAGATAGTGGTTCTAAGAAATTTGTATTTCTTGGTAAATCAGTTTCTTGTCAATTTGGTTAAGATGAAGACATCCCCTAGAATTTAGTCATTCTTAGTGAGCCTGCCCAATACAGGGTTGACTCTGGACTGTGGCATGTTAGTGTAATCAGCTAAGGATGCCTTGGCTGAAGCTGGTTCAGATTCCCAATGCAACCTTAGGCCCTGTCAGGTAAAGTACCGACAAAAAGCCCACTCTTCACTTTTCAAGAGCACATATAAAAACTATTCCTAGGAAGGTATAATCTAAGAACTGGAAAAAAGCTCAGGCCAGGTTTCAAAAATTCTATCTTCCCTGATAGAACCACTCTGATAACCTGAAGAGTAAAGAAAGGTCCTCATACTTCACCAACTGAACTGAGAACTCCACTCTCCATGAGAAACTCCATGAATGAGACAAACCAGGTACAACTGACTTGACTCAGTACTTTCTTTTTGTTACCTTAAAATCATCAAATAAAATCACCCAATGAATGCCTGAAAGTCTCTTAAAGTGCTCCCAGAAGAAAAAAAATCCATGTTTTCCAATCCTTTCCAGTTGCTATTTTACAGGGCTTTAAATGGGGTTGTGTCTTTCACAATTTACATGAAACTGAAAAATAGATCTCATTTTACATGTAACTGAAAAATAAACTATTTCACCTTGGAACACAGGAAAATGAAGACAAACTTGTAAAAATACATCTTTTAATAAACATCAAGAAGTACAGTGCAGTTTTATTGAGGTTTTACATTGTGGTTTACAGCAAACAAATAATCTGTTATAGTGTATATTTACAAGTAAAGTAAACTAAGGGTTTTTTCCTCTCAAGGCCGGGCAAACCAAATCTGGCACATCACACTATATTTAAGGTTGTTTTCCAAGCTGACTTGTAAAAGGCCCTTATAGGTTTGTGACAATAGAAAAAAGTTATTCCCCCATCACAAGAATAGCTGGATGAGTGCTCAAAAGTCACTAAAAAGAATATAAATATTTGCTTTTCTTTCATTGGCTTTGAAGAAAGCTGTTGACAGCAAATCTGGAATATTAAAGACAATAAGGGAAACAGCTATTTCTTTTGTCAAGTGAATCCCCAATAAATAATAATTTGAGGTCATGGATTAGGAAACAAGTTTTCTATAGGGAGAGTTTAACATTTACATTTATGATCCCATCTACTAAACACTGTTTAGTATATTAATGGCTGAATTCACTTTTCTTTAACACTGCTAATACAAGGAACAGGAGAAAAATGGAATTCTTGATACTTCTGGACAAATTTAGTAAGAGAGGGAACTGAAATTAGTGAAGAGGGCAAATGAATAATAATCAAAATTCTACCTGCCATCAAACTCAAGTGTATGCAAGAAAAGTTAAAAGGATAGAGAATTGAAAGAAATCAGAAGCTAGAACTAAAATATTCACCATAACCTTGCATGCTTTCTACTGATGGCATTTCATAGTTATACAATTGCATTTATTTGCTATATACATAAACCAGAGTTAGAATGGGGGGGGGAGTATCACATCCACAAAAATAACAGAATCATACTCAGATTTGCAAAAGAAGCATCAAAATCTGTTTACCATGCAACTAGCTGTTCATTAAATCTGAAATTGTTAACAGAACAAAATCCTTATGACTATACAGAACAAATTACATCAATTAACCAGCTCAAATTAAGAAGGTAAATATCCAATGGCCTTGAATTCCTAAGTTTCATCTTAGTGTTAATATGATTTCAGCAAGATGTTAACCCATCAAAATAGAAACTGCAAATACTCCTCCCTTTTCAATACATCAGATAAAAAAGGAACAATTTAATTTCTCCATCACTTTTGACCATTCTTGTGAATTTTATATAGAATCATTAAAGCAGTTAGACAAAAGCAGGTCTTCTAAAGGATCCAACTTCCAGGTCACAGAATAATGCCAGTATTATATAATAAGTCAGCTGTCAAAAAGTATCTCTCTATAATTGAAATACATTACTGCATCAATGACTGAGGAATTAAGATCAGATGTCAATGAGGTCAGATAGCTCTCTGTGTCAGATAACAGTCTGATGATCTCTATTAGATTAAAATTTCTCACTGGGTGGGACTAGGTCTCATTCTTTTCATGTACCTTCTATAGTACCTACCAAAGTGTTGGGCAAAGATAAATACTCAAGGAAATAATTTGTGATGGGGGCAGGAAGTGAATCAAGGGTAAATGTGGTCATGGCAAAGTCTTGTCTAACTTCACCCATCACTCCAAAGGCAATCATCTGAGAGTACCTCTGATGTTGTGATTGAGGGACATATACCTGCCCCCAACCACTGTCTAAAAGAAAACAAATTACTTTAGCATCTTTGTTTCTCTTAGTCACTAAGAGATTTTATATGGACATGAGTACCACTTGGCAGATTATAGATGGAAAAAAGATTTTTCTGCCTCAGAGGAAGCACCAATTTATACTGGTCTATTTTAATTCAAATAATACAATTTATAGAATCATTAACTTTTAAAATTATGTTAAGTATTAGTCATAAGTAGCAGATATTTAAAATGTTAGGTTTATTCTCTAACATCATTTAAAATGCATTTTGTTTTTAAAACATTGTAATGAGGTAGAAGATAAGGAATTCACAAAAGAAAATAATCTTCAAAATATCAAACCCTATTTAATACAATTAGCTAGAGAAAGAAGTTAGAGCTTTAAGTTGGCAGACCGACTAGTGTTAAAATATTACCCTAACCAGACAGAAACTTTTTACATCGGAATTACATTTTTTCCAGTTTTAAGGTATTATAGAAAAAGTACAATACACATTCTGAAATAGTCACAAAGATTGTGTACAATACCTTCTCTTAACCATCATTTTTTTTTCTTTACCCTGTTGATCTAAATTGCCTCAGTTGAGACAAAGGTTCTTTCTACTTATCATAAATCAACATAGAGGTTAAAAATCCTTCTAGTATAAGCAGGATAAAAGGAATGATTCACATTGAAAATAATGTACTTTTCATAAAAACTAGCAGCACTTCATTCTACCAGGACATACAAATTTGACTTCATTGACTGGCCAGAAACAAAAGGAAAATGTATAGAGGTCCAAAATAGTTTCTTGCACAAGGGAAATGTGAAGCTACAAGAAATTTTCTTAACTATATGCCCATTAGGTGGTGTGTGAAACTACTGGAATGTCAATTTCAATGGCAGAGAGGCGGGAGCGTGCTGAATAGGGTTGTGAGTAAGTATGCATACTGGGAGGATGGGAGTACAATGGCTGCCAGAAAGGAGAAGGCAAAGATTTGCATGCACAATACCAAATAAATAGTAGAAGGGAAGTCATAAATAGGCCCCCGGCACTAGCGATAGTGACATACACTGCATAGTCAAATGTAAAGACTGGCTCAAACTTCTTGTTCAAATGAGTGTTATAAAAGATGACCCAAACAGATGGGGAGAGGCTCACAGTACCTGCCAGGAAAAACAGCAGCCCGGACACCAGGTGGCAGCCTGCACTATTGACCAGACACTTGGCCAGCTTGATGTTGGGCACAGAGGACCTGAAGGCCGTGTTACACATTCCAATCAGGCACAGCAGCAAGGCACCCATTGCAATCAGGATGCTGAGAGGCAGAGCAAACTGGAGGACCCGCAGGTCAAGTTGGTCAACTGATGAGTACCACGCAGTGTCATACATCAGGCAGTCACTGCTTCCATCATATCGCGCACACTTGACCCACAGGCCTGTGTAAACAGTCAGGTTCTTCTCATTTCTGTTGAATGTAATCAGTCTCAATTTTCTCCAGTTGGGAAGCAGCGTCCCCGCAAAGAGGCCTGCCACTGAGGCAATTCCACACAGGAAGGAGAGGACGGTGGCTGCATGGACATCCCGACAGCCCATGGCAGGCAGGCTTGAGAAGGACTGTCAGTCAGACTAAAGGGGACAGACAAGAAGACAAATCATGAGGGGACAAGAGGAAAGTACAAATGTGGGGCAGGTTAACAGTACTACTCATGAAGAACTATCAATACAAAGAGGGAAATTCTGCCCCTAGTTTCATCTCCATATACAACAGGAATGCACATAACTTTTACGGGCAACCTCCAGCCACAGGTGCATATACACACTCAACCACTGACTGAATCATAGAGCAACTAAGTGTATTGAGTCTATTTTTTCTTCATAGTAAATGAGAATTATTAAAATAATTTCATTTTTTTAAATATCCTATCTGAAAATGCTCTCAATTATCAATAATCACTCATTCAACACATACATAACAAGCACTTTCATGTATCAGGTACCGGATAGCAAGGGTCAATACACAGATCACATATCAAGTACAAATATAAATACAAAGGTAAGGTTCAAGAAAACATAAAATGAGACTAGTACACACGAGAGGCAAAGGTGGCTCATAAAAGACAAAGGTGCAAAGAAAGGGCTCAGACAGCGAGTGGCTGTAGGTAGACAAAGCAAGACGGCTTGGGTTCTAACCCTTCCCCTCACTTACTAGCCAATGACTCTGGGTCAGCTATAGAACTTCTGTCTTATTTTTCCCATCTGTAAAATGAGAAAAATTAATAATGCCTATCTCATCGGTTGTTCTAAGTATTCAATGAATATAATGTCAAGTGCTTCAAACACACCTGGTCCAATAGAAGTGTGATAGAAGTGTGATCAGTTTGGTGCTTGGCATACTTGGCAAACTACTGTTCAAAAAATAGTGAGTTCATCTTGTACAAAAATAATCTGATGTCACCCCTATATACTAGGTACTCTGGAAAACTACTAAGTGTAAAGGACTCCACACTGAAGAATGAAAAAGAGGACAAGAGTTCCTGAAATCTGCTCACTACTTCCTGGATGGTTCAAGATAAATGGAGTGGATTATTATCTTACTAACAGTCATATAAGCTGAATGTATATTTTTAAGTAATGATGACATAGCTTATTAATGCTTATAAGGTTATAAACGAAAGGAAAAAAGTAGCCATGTCATTCTCTCATCTCAAATTACAAAACTGTGTCCTTCTGTACATGACAAACTATGAAAACTAGTATCTCAGTTTTAATTTTTTCAAGGATTGCATCTCAGTCTTCCGATACCACTCAAATATATTTTCTCTGCTTTCTACCAGACCACCTTATGAGGCAATAGACTACTGAGGCAGCACATTTACTTAGTCAGATCATGACAGAGGAGCATGGTTCAGAATATTCTTATTTCAGGATAAGGTATTTGTTTAAAGAATCCATCATCCTTTGCAGATTCAATTATTACCTTCCACACTGGGGGAGTAGCAATCTCAGCAGCTCTGAAAGGAGCCCAAAAGACTAGGAAACTGCATTTGGACATGATTCTAAAATGTGTTTTAGAATGAGAACACATAATGCTCTTTAGAAAACAACAAATTTAATCCAATCCTAAAACCAGGAATAATTTTACTAGCAGAAAACAAAAGTATGCACATACACCTATATGTTTTAGATGTGTGTGTATATATATATATAAAATCATCAATAGAGTAGAATATATAATCAATTTAAGCAAAAATAACATTTTTGAAAGTCTTCAACTTAAACAAATTTAGTTCTAAAGTTTCTTTATTAGTATTAGTTTACTATTTATTTACCAAGTTGTCTTCAGTCACTTTTACCAGAAGTAGCAATTGTTTAAGAAAATGTGATAAAGTCTTAAAATAAATCATAATCCTAATTTATTTATTTATGTTAACTGGGGGCAGAGAGAAACTATTATCACGCTTAATTTTAGTGAATAACCATCTTGGTCCAGCAATGAAACTATAGTGTAGATTTGAGAATGTTTAGATTGATAGAGCTACTAATGATGACACATTCAGAATGCAGTCTTCTGTTGGATATTGTTCATTCACTGTCTTCCTAATACACTGTAAGCAATTTGCATAGTGCCTAGCACATTCTGGGACTATTTGAATAAATGAAAACTGGGCCCAAACTCTAGACCACAGTAATTCACAAAGGTAGACTATTAATAATAGTCAATAGAAAGAAGTGGACATTTCTAAACAATCAGTCATTCAACATGGTGCTTACTGAGTATCGAATACATGCAAAACCATAAAGCTGGAATGGACACCTGGAGGGACTGAATCTTGCCCCAGTGTGCAGAGAGACCGAGGAGAAGAATATGCTGTATGCAAACTCAAAATGTTCACAGTGAATCATTTGCATAATCACCAAATATCAAGTGACCACTATTATATTTTCTGATCCATAGTCAGATGCATTACCCATTGCATCACTGGTCCCACTATGATCATTATTTTATTTAGGTGAACCAAAACTCTATCTGATCATAAAAGTATATCACTACAGGATTAGAAAAAGATGGAACAATGAAAGAGAATGATGATTTCGATCAAAGTTGGGAGATAAAAGAAAAAAGTTCTGTGTTACTTTCAAAGCTTCAGTACTCAGGCAGCTAACCTACTTAGAGTCCTAACCCAAGCACAACTCCTTCTGGTTTCAGAGGCAGGAGTCAAATACTTGGAGTTATCAATATAATTGGCATTTCTCCAGCTAAGTTGCCCTGTATCACTAATTCCTACACTGTAAATGGAATGAGAAACAAGATCAGGATGAATAACTTTACTAAATAAATCCCACAGTACTTAGTCTGTCAAAGACACTAATAAAAAGAATTATTACAATAATTATTTCAGTACCAAGTGTATTAAAACATCTCCTGCATCAATGCAAGTGCTCTATCAGTTGCTTCTGCTTAAGCAAAAAACCCCAGGGATTCACCCAAAGTCCTATTTACAGAATCAACAAGAATATATTAGCATTTCTTAGAAGGAACTACTGTTAACTTTACCTAAATTTCAACTTTGATGCTGGAAGTAATGTGTTAACGTTTTACAATTTTCTTTGGCTTTTACTTTCTATGTCCTATTCTTAACTGTACATAGAGAATAATGTCATAGATGACACTGGAGAAATGAACAGTTTATAGGGACATTTGGGAGGTAAACTACGACTACGATTAACGATTTAAAACTGAAAGATAATGCTGACTCTTTGGGCAGGATTTGTTCATCCTGAGGGAGTGAAAGAGTTCTCTACTATTGTTCTATGCCAGTTAATTTTGAATTCAGAGTACTTTTTTTTTTCCAAATGCAAATCTGATCATTTCACTTACCATTCAATGGTTTCTTGTTTCCTTAATAATAAAGTTTACAGTTTCAACTTTAAAATGCTGCTAAAAGAGATAGAAGAAGACATAAGGAAATGGAAAGACATTCCCTGCTCATGGATTGGAAGAATTAATATCATCAAAATGGCCATCCTACCAAAAGCAATCTACAGAGTCAATGCAATCCCAATAAAAATCCCAATGACATTTTTTAAAGAGATACAACAAAAATTACTGAAATTCATATGGAATAACGAAAGACCTCAAATAGCAAAAAGCTTCCTGATTAGAAAAAAAGAGAATGGAGGTATTACAATTCCAAACTTCAAACTATACTACAAAGTCATAATAATTAAAACAGCTTGGTACTGGTACAAAAACAGACAATCAGATCAATAGAACAGAATTGAGTGCCTGGAAATAAAACCACACATATATAGTCAACTAATCTTTGACAGAGTGAAAAACTTAGATGGGAACAAAGATAGCCTCTTCAATAAATGGTGCTGGGAAAATTGGACTAAGACCTGCAAAAAAATGGACCAAGACAACTCCTTCACACCATGTACAAAAACCAATTCAAAATGGGTAAGAAACCCTAACATACATAGAGGAAAACTTGGGCAAAAACCTCCATGAATTACAATTCAGAAATCCCTTTCTGGACACATCTACAGATGGCAAAAAAACGAAGGAAAACATAAACAGCTGGGACTACATCAAAGAAAAAAAGCTTCTGTACAGCAAAAGAAACAACAGAAAAAAACTAAAAGAAGCCTAACCAAATGGGAAAAAATTTTTACCCTGCACAAGAGAGATAAGGGTTTAATAACGAAGATCCACAAGGAACTCATGCAACTAAACAAAAGCAAAACAAGAAGCCTAATCAAAAAATGGGGAGAACTAAAAAGACACTTCTCCAAAGAGGAAATACAAATGGTGAACAGGCACATGAAAAATTGCTCAACATCACTAGCAATAAGGGAAATGCAAATCAAAACCACAATGAGATACCACCTTGCACCAGTAAGAATGGCCCATATCCAAAGAACGGGTAACAAGTGCTGACGAGGATGTAGAGAGAAAGGAACACTCTTACACTGCTGGTGGGAATGTAAACTGGTCCAATCACTATGGAAA
>PVHY01018682.1:0-28816 GCA_004024945.1 Uropsilus gracilis | reverse complement strand
TTCTGTCTAAAGAAATGCCTGAAACCTTAGGGGAGTCTCTGGAGAGGTGGGAGAGGGACATCCCACATGGAGCAGAGAGCAGGGGACATCCTGGCTGCCAGGCATGCCAGTGAGGGGAAGGGAGCCAGAATCAGGCATGCTGTTCCAGAGAAAGGTATTCTCTGACTGGAAAAAACGAACTTGGGTGTAGGTTTTTCTTTCCTTTCATTTTTTCACTTAAGGGAAGTGTACGTGCACGCACTTTCATATTTTTTTAATGACAAAGAGTCTTAGTGATTTAACGTTCACTGACTTGCTTCATTAAGTCAGTTGAGTAGAGCATGGTGTAAATGAAGAGAAGGACACAGGTTTTCCTCTATCTTTGTTGAGTCAATTATTTTCACAGAGAACAGCTTTTGCGTTATTGCAGAAAAAGAAATGAACAGAATCGTATGCCTACTACCCAAGTGCTAAAACGAAATGTGTTTACATATGCTATCTTTTAATCCTCACAGCATCACTGTGAAATAGACATTATTACTCTTATTTCCTGCTGAGGAAGGGGGTACAGCCTCACAACATCACTAAGAAATAGATAATTCTGTATTATTGCCCCTGTTTAAAACTGAGGACCTAGGGCTTCAAAGAGGGTGGCAGCTGTAATTGTTTGACTGGGTCAGCAGTGAACATACGTTCACTGGTTGCCCAGACAAGACCCCTCGGTGGAGGCCATGTTTCAAAGGCTAATTTTTAGTCCTTGAGGACTTTTTCTATGAGCACAGAGGTGCTTAGACTCCACAGTGACATACTCAGGAAAACAAAGTTTTAATATAAATGAAGAATCGACAAAAAACTAATGTCCTTACTATTAGCTTATTTCCCTTATTCTAAGGATGAGGTGATCTCTATTGCAATATCAAAGTCTCATGGATTTCTCTTGTCCTCCATACCAGTATTCTTTCTGAAGTGTGCACCTGGCCATTTCACTCCCTTGCTTTCCACCCTTCAAGAACAGCTTCCTACCTACAAGACAAAGATGAAACTCCGTTGCCTGACCTTCCTTGCTCCATCTGTTCTCTCTCCATTCAGTTCTAGGAATACTGAACAGCTTAGTTAAACCTAAATCTCTTTGATATCTAGCCTTTGGTGTAGTCCAATTCTTCCACCCTTTCTCCCCCTATTCAGTCCTCCCCATTTATCTGGGTAATTCAGGGGTAACTGAGATCTGACATCACCTAGAACCTTCCTTGACCTTTCTAATCTTGGTTGTTTCCCCCCATCCCCATCCCAACTCAAATTGCTTTAAACCAAAGTTCCCCAAGGCTAGGGTCCATATTTTATTCACTGCTTTTCTGTGCAATACTTGACACAGATCGACTACATTAGAAGTGCTCATTAAATGATCTTGAATGAATACAAAATAAAAAACTAAGCCCTGGCTCTATAACTTTCTAGTTGTATGAATTTTGACAAGGTATTCATACACAGGGTTTCAGTCTCCTCATTTATGAAAGGAGATGGCTCATGAAGATGACCTGAACTTTTTTTGCAAACATGAGCATACAGGAATTCCAGTACAACTCACTAGCCACCTAGAAACCATAAGTCAACGATTGTATCTTGTAAATGGTAGATTGGAAGCATTTCCACAAACTTAGTATCTTGAACATGGATTGACCATTTCATTCCACTTATACTGTTAGTGAACAGATTCATGTTTGCCCTTGGGTTGATGTTCCTATCCTTGACTCAATGGTTTATATTCTGCAGGATCTCCTTTTGTTGAAACTGGTTGGCACAAGCATTTTGAGACTAAGGAAATAATAAATTTTATTTGTGCTCCCCCCCCCCCGCTTTTTTTTGTTTTTATGTCCATCCATTTTTACCTAGATGGCGTTGATGATAGCTTTTTCTGTACTAAGAATTTTAAGTGAAGTAAATAAACTATTATGTGAAAACAGCAAAATCAAAAATAATAAATCTTTCTAGTTACCCAGACACTTAAGTTGCCAAAAGATATAATACCATATATTAGCTATGAAATATCTGATAGGAAAAATGAGTACTAGAGAAAATAAAGAACATGCTACAAGTAAAAGTGTGACTGCCACGTGTAAACCAGCTCATACTTAGATGTCAGCTTAACTCCCTGATGAAAGTATCCTTGTCAAACTTTAGCATTGTATCTGAGCATATAAATTTCAGAGGCTGCTACCTTCTACATTCCTAATAATGCTTATTACCCATATAGAATCCTATCATGTCTGAGGTACTTTTTTGCTGGCAAGATAAAACATGTTTAGATACGTCATTAATGTAAATACAGTAATCTGAATTAGTAATCTTCTAAAAGTTTCTGTAGGTACAATTAGTTTCTTAGTTTGTTCTATATTTCCTCATAATTGTGATGAATTCAAGATTTGAAAGTATTTCAAAAATTACTTCTTAAATTTACTGCTATTAAAATAATTGTTATGATATAAAAACATCAGAAATCTAAGTGAACACTCTACATTTTTTGTTTTTAATTGAAAGTTTTCTTGCTGAATACAGAATTTCTTTTATCTTTGAACAAAATTGTATAAGGCTAATTAGAATTAAAGGTTTTTCTCCCCCAGTATTTAATCTCCATTATTTAATGCATTGATGCTTATTTAGCAATCCAGCATGATCTCTGACCTCCTGACTCAGCAAAATCTACTTCCAGGTCTTGTGTACATGACCTTGTGTGGACAGACAGTCTGTTAACAGCAAATAGGAAAACACCAACCACAAATGGATTCCCTATTGACAAATTCTTGGAGCACAAATCAGAGCTAGTGATGATTATTTGATGACTCAAATACTTGATACAAAAACCGTGATGAAAATCTACACTTTTCAAGAAACTGAGAGTAATTTTTTTTCTTGATATGGAAAATAAATTGTCATGGTTAATTTTGGGGGCAGTTTTTACAGGTTTTGGTTATTATTCAAATTACCTTTCAAAAAATATACTGAAGAAAGCAGTTATCATATTTATATAACCGAGTGTTGGAAGTGAATTCCAGTGTTTATGCTACATATGGGGTCTGTGGATGCATAAATTAAACTCCAGAAGTTATTGGTCATATTGATGATCAACTGAATAATAGTTTAAACTTGCTTACATTCTTTTAAATGATAGTATTTCCATCATCGAGATCAATGACTCTTAATGGTGGCTGGTTAGATGTGTTTATTAACAATGAGTTACTTTGTCTCATGTCTATACTTCATTTTTAAAACTAAAAATGTTTTAATTGTACTTTTTAATTTTTTAATTGTACAATTTAAAATGCACTTTTAAATTGCATTATAGAAAAATCAGTTTTCATTATCAAATACTTGAGCAATCCTATTTTAACTAATCTACAGGTAAATAAAGGCTGGCCAATGACAGAATTTTGACAGAGAAGAAACAGAAGGAAAATAAACTGTTTCCATGCAGTAGGAATCCAGATATTTTGCTGGGGCGGAGTGGGGGGGGTGTGTGTGTGGCGGGTTGAGGGTTGGGGGTTGGGGGAAGAATGTAGGTATCTAAAAGTCCGGAGAGGATTCGCATATTTTGAAGTATGAAAAGTGAAAAAATTCCATGCCTAGACCAATTCCTTGCACATAGTAGGTATTCAACAAATAGTTTGTATATATATATAAACTGAGACCACCCAACCATATCAAGCACTGGTATGATTCTTACATAGTATCCAAATGTAACACCATCATAATAAGTAGGAGTGATGAGATGCTTAAGCAATTTGAACATCTGCTAGAAGTCTTACCATATTTAAATAAAACAGGATCTCAGATACCAGGTTACTTCACTGACATTTTCATCTCTAAGAAAGTAAATGAAGAGAACTGCTGTTCTGGATCTAATTTTAACTAGAAAGAGATTGGTTGGTGAAATAAAAGTGGAGGAAAATCATATCCATTTTTTCAATAAATATGTATTGTCTGCTACATGCCAAGTACATGGAAGCTTATGACCATATCATTTTAACATTTGTGATAGCCAAGCAGATGTGATACAGAGAGCAGATTTGTACTACAAACTTTAGGAGAGAAATTTCACTGTTCAGGGAAAAGAGTCAATATAACTCAGTAACCTGAGACTCTAAAAATAATAACTAAGGAGTTATGAAGCCCAACCCTAAAGTTCAGATTAGGGTTTTTTTCTAAATGCCCCCAAAAGCTCCTCAAAAATCCCCTTTAAAACCCAGCATTGTGCTGAATCATGATCACCTCTGTACTCATTGTTTCTTTGTGAAACCTTATGCTTCAGTAGGTCAGGGCTGCGTCTATCATGTTTATTTGTATCCCCAGCAAATAGGGTGGTACTTGGCACATAACTGGAAACCCAATAAATGATATATCCACACCCATAATTCATTATGTCTTTAGAGAGCTAATTAACCATACTGAAATTCTGGAAATATGTTCATGAATATTTTTCCAAATTATCAAAAATCGTGCACATACCTGTATGTACTTGCATGCACACACATAAGTCTAATAGTCCTCATTTTTTTTAACAATTAGAATTAGAGTTTTGAAAGTTCTTTAAGAAAGAGAAATGCCTGTGGCTGTAAAGAAAGTGCTCAAATGAACTAAAAAATGTAAATGACCATTTAAAAAAGAACACAAGGAGAGGCAGCTAACCAAGACCAAATGCCAAAGAGAGATAATCCCATCAGAATCGTATCAGGATGTCTAGAATCCAGAGTAAGCTAAAGTATGTAAAAAATTCTAAAAACAACAGAAGAGATTTAAAGAGCTGGCTAGGAACAATCATACAGAAAGTAAAGTTGACACGGTAAACCAGACATGGAGAGCTGGAATGCTTGTGATATCAAATGTGTTGTGCCGCTTTTTGATAATGGCATAATCCCTGTCAAGACTGGAATACTGTTTTTATTTCTTTACTGTAGAATTTTGTTCTACTTTTATAGAAAAAATTAAAAAGGGACAGGGCCTCTTTGAGAAAACAGGAGACTATTCATCTCTTGCTTGTGCTCTTTAATCAAGGATCATGATTTTCCATCTGTTAAGCATCAAAATGTGAATAAGAGGAACTGAAGCCCTTACCAACACTGTGTTACATCCTCAGCCCTTCATCTTAATGGAATCTCCTGGCCTAGACTGTATTTTACAAGTCTCGAAGCATTCACACCTGTGACTGTTCCAGTCTCCTCATTCACCTTCAGGTTAGGTCTGCTTCACCAACCCAAAGAAGATCAAAGAATGGGCCCATATGATTGCAGAGGGTGATCTGTAGACATCTACTTCTAGATCGATTTTCATCAATGACTTGAATGACAATAAGCTTGATAAAAACAATAGAAATAACCAGTACCTATTGAACTTTTAAGTGTCAGACTATGCTCTGTTGTTACTCTGTTAATTTATTTTATTTATTTAAGAAAATATTAATTTATTTAATCCTTACAACATCCTACAAGGTTGATACTATTACCTCCTTTATACATGAGCAAACTGAAGCACAGAAAATTTAAGTAATTTCTTCAGGGTCACACAGTTCTTAAGTGGCAGAAAGTGGCAGAGCTATGATTCAAACCTAGATTTTTCATTTACTAACATAAATTGCATAAATGATGCCCACCAATTTGGATTTGTGAATGACTAAAGTGAAATGTAGAGCTAAAATGGAAAGTTATAGATTTGATATTCAAAAGACCCCTAATAGTCTAAAAAAATCAAACAAACAAAAGTGGTTTATCTTGCTGTAGTATAAATTAATATAAGCTAATGCATTTAAGTTCCTCAAAAGATTGAACTAATGGGACTTACTAATAAATCACATGAGGAAATAGTGATTTTTATTTACCATTAACTTATTCTGACTAATGTGTAGTGTGATGTGGTAACAAAATGCAATCTTAAACTACATTAAAAGAAAAATTAAAGGCATAGAGTGACTATTAGATGATAGATAATAGGTAGAAAGGTTGGTAGGTAGGTAGATAGATCGATAGATAATTTATTTCAGGGTGAGAAGACAGCACTATGTTACATGAGGAAGGAGTCTAACAACATAAAGGTCTGACAATGTAATTTAGGGATCTGTGAAGTCCTTTCCTACTCTAACCTCATGTGATTCTGCTTGAACATGGGAAAATGGCACTTAGGATAAATTTGACAGTTTAGAAGAATGGTCTGAAGCCAGAACCTGGGGAAATTGCCCGGGAAGTTATAGGAAAGCTGTTGACTCATTTTTACTGAAGGATTTACTCACAGTTACTCTTGTGCAGAAGAATCTCTGTTAGGAAGCTTTGACTTTCCATCTTGGAATTTAAGCAGAGGCTGGATATTCAGGTGATGCAGATTTAGGTGGACAGAACATCTGCTTATAGGTCAGGGTGGGACCCCTCCCCTTGTATATCCAAGATTTCGAAAGAGTAGACAATTACTAGACTTCTCTCTGTGAAACAAAGAGTGGTGGGTGGATGTTGATTTGAGTGGAGAAACTGCAGAATTTAGGAGTCTTGCAGAAGGTTGCGGGACTCTGAAGTTGAGACCTGGAGGTGCTTTCCATGGGAGTTAGATTGAGTTATTTGTGCCTACCTGGTGACAGCTTCTTTATGTTTGGCTTCAATAGTAAGTCACAAATTGTTTTCCAGCAAAATCACATATTTGGAGGCATTTCTGGCCTCATTTATACGCTGATCTTTTCTATTACTATCTCAGATTCCAGAGCACAAAAAACTCCAAGGAAACAACTCTTCTAGGAGTTTGTCCACTATCTGCTGAACCTAACTTGGTTTTAGTTTTCATGTCAAGCATTCAGACAACACATGACCAAGGCAGAATGATGTTTTGTAGCCCTCTTGGAAACCTATAGAGTGTGGAAAACTTAAAAACTACACTGTAATTTTTGGAATTTGGGGGGTTACAAGGGACTTAATGGTCCCTCTTCTTTTCCTGAACTGTAAGTGAGCATCCCCAACATCCCACTAACTGTTTCTTCAATTCTCTTCAAAACAGTCTGTAACAGGAGACTCTGTGTTCACTAAAACATCATCTCCTGCCATTTAAAGACCCAGACGTAACAGCAAGAAAAAGAAGGGCACACAGGAGAAAACAGTTTAAGGAAAGAATGGAGAAGAATGTGGAGAGTTGTTTGGAGAAGTGTATTCAACAGTGAGCCATCTTCTCTGAGAAGTTAGAGCAATATATAAAACACTGAGAGAACATAGTTCTTGTTCCCAGGGATGGTTTTCCTTCCCATTAGACTTTTCTTTTAAACCAAGCCAGCTTTACTGCTTCTGATTATAATTGCTGTGAATATTAAGATTTCTTAATTTGAATGAACCCACTCATAATTTTTAAACTATTCACTTTACTTGCATTTAACCAAAACAGTGGAACCAGACTAGTGGAAAAAGTACAAGCTTAGGAGTTGATTTCAAAGGTTCAAGTTCTCATCTTGCTGTTGACTGAATTGAGACTTTGGTTCTAACCTCTGTACACCTGGTTCTCTCATCTTTAAAATGGAGGTAGTAATACCTACCTCACAAGAGCATTGTGAGGATTGAACACAGTGACAGAGGGGCATTTTGTTTTGTTCACTGTCATATCCCCAGCACCTGGGACAATGCCTGTCACAGAGGAGGGACTCAGGGTTTGTTAAGTGGATACAGAATGAATAACTGACTGAATGAATGAAGGTGCTCAGTATATGATGGCGTTAGCTAAAGGAATGGCAGTGCTATCAGATAAGAAAAATCTTTGTAAACCAAGAGGCTGATTGACTATTCAGAAGTTTGAAGGAAGAGAATGCTTTGTCACTACTGAATTAAGTTTTTCCCATTATGCAGCATAGCTTCAATATATTTTTAAATACTAGACTGAAAATGTAACTACTTGATAGTGTTTCGTTGGTCCTTATTCCATGTTTTCCATGAGATATCTAGAGTTATCTAGAGTTTCATTTCTGGCTGGTCATATATTGCTTGAAAGCTTGAAACAAAAAATGAAACCAAATGTACTCTGGTAGCCATTCAGAAATAGTTATTTTAGAGTAGATTATTTTTGTGAAGATTATTTTTCCCTTTTAATACCTACTCACTTTTAAAAGAAGCATTTTATTAAATGTTTTACTAAGCAAGCATGAGTCTTTTTGGTTTCCAGTTATCTCTTTTAAGACTGAATTTAGTATTTTATGTGATATTGCCTGTCAGTCATCTCTCCCAGAATGTAAAACCAAGTAAAAATGAAGCCAAGCAAAATCTCTAATGTAATTTATTATGAGTTGCTTTCCTAGAGCTAAACAAAACTCAGCTACATATCTTTTATTTGCTTTGGAGCCTTTAACATTCATCAGATTAAAGCATGTTTTTGCAAAATTAAAAGGACAATCAAGTTACATGGAGTTGAAATTTTTTTTTTTAAAAAAAGTGTTTGAGCATTTTAAAAATAATATAAGAAATAGTGTCTATTTCTAGAACTTTATAATCAAAATGACATTGGAATGGGACAGAGAATTGGAGTGGTGTGGGTATAAGAAGGAACTTCTATTAGCTAAAAGGGAAAATGAAACAAGGATGTTATCTCTTTGCTGCATTACAAACAGGACAAGTGTATAATTGAAGCCACACCATATAACATCCTTTTCACATATTGCCTTCTGATGTCATCACATTGCTTACTGCCTGCTAATCTTGCCTCCCTTTAGAAACTGATTTTAAAATTACTCTGCATCACATTTGGCTAAGCACATGACATCTAGCCAAGGTACACGTGGACCTCCAGTAACTATTGATTGATTGACTTCTGTGTGCCTATGCAGGTAGATTTTCCTTCTGACCTCATAGTTGACCTCTTCGTTTCTGCCAGAGAGGTGTCAGCTCTGCTCTTTCTCTTACCTGAAAGACCATTCTCATCATTGCCACCACAACCTCAAAATGGTGCAAAAGAACACCTCCTCTCAGAAATCTTCTCTAAATAAACTCTCCTCAAGCAACTCTCTTACCCCTCTAGAAGCTTCTTTTATAATGTACTTATAGTTAAATCAGAATGATTTAAGGTTCTGTTACTGGCAAACTTATTGCTCTTAGCTTTGACATCTCCCATAATATGTACCCCTCAAGAATGGGCATTGAGTCTCCTTTCCCATAGGAACATACATGGGGCTGGCCCTCCACATGCAGTGTCCGTCCTATGGGGAACACACTAGAAGTTCATGTTCTGAAGCTGAGTGATGCGATCTTTTGTCTTAGTGAAAAATCAGATAACCTTGATTTCTTCATTTGCCAATTTGCCAAGAATGGATACACACAAGGCTATGAGGCACAGATCTTTCATCAAACAAGTGCTCAAAACCTAACACATTTACACCTCAAAATTGCTTCAAGGTAGAGTGTATGGCTAACAGAAAGTCTTCCAAGAGGAAATAATATATGGTATTATATTTATTTTGAGAGACCTGTGCAATATTTGAACTGCTGCACTAAAAACAGTTTTGATTCCTCAATCTTTAGTAAAATGATTTGGAAGAGATAAAATAACATATGCTTAAGCTATGGGCGATTGTAAACAATTGATGCTTTCTGACATTCCCCCAAAATTAGTTGAAGCATAAGGTAGGCTGGAGCTCAGTGCAAGAGAGAAGACACGGTGTCTGCAACTAGGCCCTTTTTGCTGTAAGCTAAAGGGGTAAATAGGCAGGCCATGCAAAGATTTATAAAGAGCCCATATTGTACATGTGTATTTCAACAGCAGTAAAACCCTGTGTCTATGGGTGTGGTTAGTTTGTGGTCAAATATGTTTACCTGAGTGGAAACCAATTTTTATAGAGTCCATAGTGAGGCAAAGTTTCATTCTTTCTCTTTTGCACAGAAAACAGATAAAAGGACTAGTTCAGTAACCTGGTTACTCTGAATATAAGGTTCTGCCTTAAGAAGAAATAAATATAAAGGTGTTGGGGAAGTTATGTGGTTAAAAAGGTGGGATACACGGGATCTAACATTAGACCATGTGGAGCACTTGGTTCTTGTGATGAGACCTTGACTGTGAGAATGACTGAAACATCATGGGCTGTGAGGATGCTAGGAGTGGATGAGTGGGTGTGCAAGCCAATGAGACAATGGTGGGTTAAATGGTGCTATTTGAAGTGATAAGCCAATACCAGATGTTAAAAATAGGGTGTAAATTATAAAAAACTCCGTGCAACCAAGTAAGAAAAATGAAATGAAAATACATTTATTTCACTTTTTCCACATGTTTTTACTGAATATTTAGCTTGTTGAGGCATCCTTTAAGGTGTAATTTATCAGACTTTATTTAGAAGGAAGCAATTCTTTTTTTTATAATTCATCAAGTCTATTAATATCTAATTTAAAAGTGTTAATTTTCCAACCATAAGCATATTTCAGGTGATAGCATTTTTTTTATTATAGTTAGAAATTGAAAAAATTCACTGAGATAGTAAATATAACCTCTAGAATTTTGAGCTTATCATAAAATAAAATGAGTTTTATTATCTGTGATTGGTTAGAATAAAACTCAAGGGTATTAAAGTCATATTCTTTTATCTACTTGATACATTTACCTGAAATCAGAATGTTAGAAAGAAGATTTAATAATTTTTAAGTTGTTCTCGAATCAATTCTAAAACCGAACTTTGCTCTGTGTTGTATTTGCTTGTTATCCTCTGAAGACAAGTAGCCAAGCTATGAATTTGGTCACTGAACACTGATCCTATCTGGTAACCACAAGGTGAAAATCCCCGCCTAGCATGGGGTTCTGAACAATCTCTGAGGAAAGAAAGGCATTATGTAAGTGAGTTTGCTTTTGCTAGTGCTGAGTTTTAAGAACAAAAAAACAAATGTACTCCTGACTATAGCACCCTGAGAGTTTACAACCCTCTTAGCAATGCCACTACTAAGCTGGGGATGCTACTGCCACCTCTGGAGTTGCCCTGATTCTCCCCTTAGGTGGGCGTGTCAGTGGGGAGGGAGGGAGGAATGTAGTCATATGAGGGCAATTTGTGGTCAGAAGCTTGTGTTCCAAAAGGCAACCCTATTACTGGCTAGCTGCATAATCATGACATCTTAAGTCTTACTTTCTCACCTGTAGTGGGAGCAGAGTAAGAAAGCAACCGCAGAGGCCAGGGAGGAATCTGAGATTATTCATCTGTGTATATTTCTTTTACAGCACTTAGTGTGTGCCGAGCACATTTTGAATCACTTTACAAATATGAACTCATTTTATCCCCATTACCACCCTATGAGGTAGTTACTATCATTATCCTTGATTTACTGAAGGGGAAATGGAGGCAGAGAGAGGGCCAGTAACTCCCTCAAATCCCCAAATTAGTAGGAGACAAAGTTGGAATGGAGACTTGGTAAATTGTAATTACTTATTTCCTGTAAGAAGATGAGACTCTGCATACTAAAAAATGAGCTT
Source organism: Uropsilus gracilis (assembly GCA_004024945.1). Lineage (NCBI taxonomy): Eukaryota > Metazoa > Chordata > Mammalia > Eulipotyphla > Talpidae > Uropsilus > Uropsilus gracilis. Next base: position 17,392 of record PVHY01018682.1, on the reverse strand, counting down.
TGTTTCCTCCTTGCAGTCTTTTAAGGACCCAAGGTAACTGTGGCTGTTGACAGAAGTGGAGTGGAGAGAAATACTGGGGTGAGGCCAGAGGGGCGGGGTGAAAGAATTCACCAGAGACAGCATGGGGAACAGAAAAGGCAGATTTATTGGAATACTCTGCAGGAGAGCGGGGGTGAGGTGGAAAAGGCCTGCCCCCAAGAAGTGTTTGGGCTCTCATTTATAACCTGTTTTCATGAGCTTTACATGACGGGGGAGTCAGTTTGAGCAAGTTATTTGCTCAGATGTCTGGTCTTGGGCGTTGACCAATGTGTCCCCGCCCTGCGTCAACATTCGTGGTCAACGTGATTGGTCTTTGGCCTGTTTCCCATAGCAACCGTATCAATTTTCTTTATCTAGTCAAACCTCCTAAACCTTCCTGCTGGATTAGGAGTGGGGCCTTAGTTTTAGCCTTCTTAAATGATACCCTGGCAAAAAGTACCTTAGTTAAACAGAGGCTTCTGCCAGGGTCTGACTGTAGGGGCTTCCAGGCAGGACACCCTCTGGGGTGGTTGGGAGATGGGCTCTGGTGGTAGGAATAGAGAGAAGCGTGACCCTAAAGAAAAATGTCACATTGCTAAGAATGTGCCGAATGTATGTGTTAGTTTTTTAAAAAGACTAGCAGAGGTAACAATACAGGATAACTTAACCTTGTGGGGGAGAGCTCCTGACAGGTGAAAAAGCTTAATCTTTCCGGCCCGTCATGGTTGGTCCCACCCCAGTACTCCTCACACTAGCTTTCCTCTGTACAGACTGAACATTCATTCCTTTGGGTGAGAGCACAACCCCTAGTAAAATGTATATATTCCTGGATGTGGTAATAAATCATTCATTTATCACAAAGGTAGCCAACAAGATGCTTCCAGTGTAACCCAAAACCAGGAACTGGTTTTAGAAGGCTGGGGGGTGAGAGGTAGCCTCAGGGTGCAGAGCAAGGTATGTTTGTTAATGGATTGCCCTGCCTAGACTAGAGTGGGGAAGATTAGAGGCCCTTAGCAAACTATACTCACAAACTGACCTTTGGAATGATGACTGCAGTTCCATCCTACTGTCTCTAGCCTCTAGGGCAGTCAGTGTAAAGGTTGCAAGCACCTCTAACTTCTTTCTTTCCCGGAATAAGAATGAAAAAAACCTGAGCTTTCGAATGAAAAAAACCTGAGCTTTCGCTAAGAAGGGCCCGAAGGCAAAATCACTGGCCCAGTTTACAAAAGGCACAGTTTCTCAGAAGGTGAGTCCCTCTGAGCCAGGGGTGATGAGGCCACCAACCCACTGCTGGTTCCTCAGCCACACCCAGGATCCTGCCACCTGCCCAGGTTTTTGACTCCACCTGCTCAGACTTATAGGTCATTGCAACAGCAATTTGATAAAGGTAACTTGTTGGGGAAGAAGTCTTATCTACTTACTGAGAAAGCCAGTAGCTGGGACAGGGTAGCAGGAGCTCTGATTTGGAACACCAGGAAACCTTCCAGAGTGAGTGCAGCTTGGTGGTTGGGGACGCCTTTGGAGGAACTGTATGGGAGGGGGAAGAGCCAGGAGAGGGGCTGGCTTGCCTGTGTGTTCTTGCCTGCTGGATGGTGAGACTCTGTTTCCATTCCCTTGTATTTCCTTTCCACCTATCCCAGGGTGTTTAAGGTGGTAGTGCACACAGGCTGTTATTCAGCTAGTAATGTTTTAAGGAAGAACCTGATTTTCGCTTGTAGAAAATCACCTTCTGTTTTCTAGGAGAGTTCCAACTTAAGGAGTTAGGAATGCATGTTTATTGATCAGAAGTTTTGGAAACTAGAATATTTTCTGCGGAGATGATGGCTTCCTTTCTGGTGTTTCCTACTTTACCAATGAACCAGCTCCCCCAGAGTCAGGCTTAGTTGAGATTTTTTCATTAGCAGTCCCGAGTTACATTTTAGAACCACAGTGCAGGTTTTCTTTGGAAGTGAATATGTAGTGTTTTCCTTCAAAAGATGCTATAAAAAGTTTCAAAAAGTAAGTAGCCAGCCCACCACCTTTAGGGTGCCTGGCTTCTGCAGTGAGACTTGCCAGCTCACCACATTCCAGCCCTCTGGGCTCTGCCCAGAACTTAGGTCTTTTTCAGCTCTGACTTCCTCCCCCCTTCCTGGTCCAGCTCAGTTCTGTGCCTTTGAGTACCTGTCTGTCTCCATCCAGTGAGAGTGATTTTTTTTTTTTTTAGGGACATGAGCTCTGGAGCCAAGAAGTCCGAGTTCGGGTCTTTCATCCTTTTCCTAGCTCTTGACTTGAGTATGTCGCTTTACCCTCTGTGCTTCCATTTCTGTTCTGTAAAACCAGGAGGAGTACTTTTACTCTTCATAAGGTTATTATAAGAATTAAAGAAGTTAATGTGTGGGAAGTGCCTAGAGCCTGGTGTAGAGTAAGCTTTCATTCAGTGAGTTTTATTTTGTAACCGCTGCTAGCACTGGCTTATTGTAGGGTTTAATAAATATTTTTCAAATAATATAAGGAAAAAACATTGCCCTTTCAGTACAAGTTGCCCATATCTAGTTGAAGAGCTGGGGGCAAAGGAAGAAGGAATACAGGTAATTTCTTTTTCCATCTTGGGGGAGTTTGTGATAAGGTGTCAGGTGTTCAAGGGTGCTCAGGAGAACTGTGTCTTTTGTCTAGATTCCTTGGGATTTGGATTTGCTCATTGGAAAGATGGGGGCACCCAGTGTGGTCTGCAGGGAGTAATCCTAGATGGTGTGCTTGGAGCGGGTGGGATTGATTCTCTTGAACCTCCCAAAGCAGGCGTCTTCACCTTTCCTGCAGCATCACTGACGATGGGCGATGGGTGTGTTTTAAAGACTTGAGCTGACATCATTGCATCTTAAAAGAACTGAGCGTAATTGAATTGCTGATACAAGTGGGTACTTGCACCAAGCCTGGGTCACCCCACATCTCTATGGAAACACATGTTTGCTTTAAAGCCCAGCAATCAGAAGCACCGCCTTTTAGGAGCCAGCATTGGGTTACTTTTAGAAAAAGGCATTTATTTATATTCTCAACCCATCAGAAACCTATGAAATGAAATAATTTCCAATTAAATAGAAAAAGCATGCCATCGATGAATGCTAATACAGCCTGCCATGTGCCCTCCCCCAGCGTGAACACCGCCTGAGATCTGCTGCATTTATTTTAGCTGTCCTTTGCTCTTTTGCTTCCATTTGCATTCTGCTGCTGTGGGGAGGTGGTTTGGCACTTTATGCAAAAGTGGTTAATCTTCATTCATACACATTTCCCAGTACTAAGATGGAAAATTCAAAGCTGGGTCTGCCATCAAGCGTGCTTTGTGCGCCTGTGCTCTCAATGTGCAGCACATACAAGGGCAGGCGATCCGGGGCACTGTGCCTCCCACTCTCGCTCAGGGCTGCTGAGTGAAGACATTCTCCCACAAAGGTCTGAAACTTGCATCAGCACATCTTGCCCTAGATGTGCTCAAGTGATATTCTGAGTGATTGGAAGCTTTTATCTGCCTCTAGAAGCAGGCCTTTTCAAATAAGTATTGACTGTTAATGACCTGTTTAAATAAAACATTCAATTTTCTTTCTTTCTTCCATAAAGAACTTAGTAGGCAGTGACATTTCTAAACCAAAGGCTAACCCTGCTTTTCAAAAGAGGCAGAGCCAGAGCTTTTAAATGTGATTCTTTTTCCCCTGACATTTGCCCTTAAAATGCTTTCCAGTGAAATTGTTCTAACAGTGGGTTTAGTGCATTGAAGTGTCTTTGAATAAAAATGCAACCTTGAGATTTTTTTCCCTCCAATTAAAAAAAAAGTCTAGGGTAGTGCCTTACTATGAAATTTATATTTCAATCCATTCCCTCCTTCGCTATTTATATATCCTTATTATTAGACAAGAACTTTTATTAAACTGTGGGAATTAAACCACAGAAGAAGGAAAGCACTTGGATGCAAGAGACCTCAGTATTTACAAGACCAGATAAAGAACAAGCAGCAAGGGATCGAGGGTAAAGAAGGAGGTTACAAAGAGATGAGAGGTTAGGCACTGGAAAAGTTAAGCAACAAAAAATCTACATAGTCACATAGAGACAGTTGCATAGAGAAAACACTATTTCCCTCTTCAGCTGGCATGCAGGTACCCCTCCTGCAACTGGACATTTAGTCCTTTAGTCCTTGACCAGTATAAAGGTGCTCTTTAGTGACAAATAGCCAACCACATTATAGACATCACCCCCCGCCTCTTTGTCTTTTAAGGTGCATTTTCAACTTTCTGTCACTCTCTCACTCCCAGGGCTCTTACAGTCTTGAAATACTGGAGGGGTGAAATGAACACAGAGTCATGTACCGTAAAGGATAGAGACAGTGCCACTCAAAATTAGACCGAGGCTAGGTTATCACGACCCCAAAACACTGTGTGGCATATTGATTGTTGTGCACGGTAGGCACCTGAAAAACAGCAAACACAGAAGAAGGCTCTCTCTAAATTCCTCTTATCTGTCTAAAGGCAGAGCCTCCAAAAGGGCCTCAGCTGTCGTACAGCCCCTCCCCCAGAGTGTCATCAACCAGCCAAGACTTGCTCTCCTCACGGGAGAGGAAACGAAGCAGGCACCCTACCTAGACACCTCCTTACAAACCTCACATCTTCCATCCATCATCTCTAACAGTCACTCTCCCCATTTGTCTCACCCCAACCCCTTTCCATTAAGACAGAGCTCCACCCTAAACCTAAGCCACCTGGGAAGTTCCTCCTTTTTCACTGGGCGTCACCCATGTGTGCACAAGTGTGTGTGCTGATAAGTTACTATTTGCTTTTCTCTGGAGAATCTTTTATTATCAGAGTCTCAAATGAGATTCAGGAACAATAGAAGGAAAATTACACTTCCTCTAATATGAGACTCCCTCAGTCTTTCATTCCACACCAGAGACCTGGGGCCTCATACTAACTACACTGTAATGATCAAGAGACCTCAGAACTACTGCCACCTCTGTGGACAGTATACAGCCTTCCAAGTTTTCAGTCCAAGCATACCTGCCCTGCTCCTCATTCTTCAGAGCTCTGCTCTCTCCTAAGGGCCAGTTGAGGGCAGTAGAGAATGAAATAAATTAATCTGTGATAATTATACCTTCTTCAGAGATAAGAGCAAGCTATGAATTGAGCAGAATGTAGGTATCATAAGAAGTTTACCCACGTTAGAAATGGCTTTCTGGGAGACTGTTGGGCATTATTCTGAGAGGCTCTTTTGCTGTTTTCCAACCACATCACATAATTGACTTCCTACCCACAAGATCAGTCCTGATTCTTCCTGTTTGTGGCAATCGCAAGATGATGTCTCAGGAGCTATGTGTTTGCAGGGCTGTCTGGGCCACCCTGACTCAGATGCAGCGCCTCTTTAATTGCTTTGATTTAGAAAGAAGCGGCAGTTAAACATTAGGCCTGGAATGCCGTGGAACCCTTGGCAGCCTCTGAGAGCCAAAGAAGCAATTTGTTGGCTGAGCGCCCACTAAGTACAGCTTTTTACTCTCTCTTACCTGAAAGAAGAAACTGCAGAAAAACAGTCATCTTTGTAGCAAGTACATTCCTGCCCTTTTCTCTGTGAGTCAGGTGATCTGATCCTGCGGTCTGTGTGTTGTGCATCTGTAGAAGGTGGACACCGCCCCTCCTGAGGACCAGGATGCCTGGAATTGTTCTGTTCTTGTTGAGTTCTCAGTGCTCTTCATGTACAGTGAGCTCCCAGACATGTTGATGTTTTGAGGTGCTATAAATATAGTAGCTGTGGGCTCCAGGGTCAGGCAGCTATGGTTTGAGTCCTGGCCTTGCCACTTAACGGTGGGACCCTGGGTTAGTGACTGACTCTCTCTGTGCCTCAGGTGAAGTGGGAATAGCCATGATTTTTACTTAACCATGAATTCTACTTGAGTAGGAGTGTGTGAGCTTAAATCCAAAATTGTGTGTCCAACTCTTAGCAGAGTCTGGCGCATTACAAGTTGTCCATAAATGTACTAATTATTATTATTCATATTGTGTTCTTGAGGTTTTTATTATAATAAGCGTTTCATTCACATGAAATGAAATGAAATGAAAGGGCCATTTCTTAAAAATGTAACTGTAGAAATTGTCCCCCTGGTGATCTATCTAGGCTTCTGTGAGAATCTGGAGAATCTGTTTGTCCTGTATAGAGATGGGGAGCAGAGAAGAGGTCCCTTCTCAGTGTTCCCAGCTTGAAGGCTCTAGGTGATATACACATCAAAATGCCCTAGAGACATCTGTCATGCCTCTAGTTCTGGTTCATTCTCTCTAGTGAGGGGCAGAGTATTTGCATTCCGGACACCTGGGTGATGCTGACACCTCTCATCCCGTAATCACATCTTGAGAACTCTGGCCTGGACCGCACTGTCCAGTTAAGTCTGATAGAAGCCACACATCCATTTTAAACATTGTCGTCATCACTTTAAAATAGCTCAAAGAAAAGTAAGAGACTGTTTTTAGCCTTACATTATTTAAACCAGTGTGTCAAATATTTCAACACATAATGTATATAAAAATATTAAGACAGTTTACATTCCTTTTTTGTACAAAGTCTCTGAAATGTAGGGTATGTTTTACTCTCCCAGCACATTCCAGTTCTGTCTAGTCATGTTCACATGTGGCTTAGTGTGAAAATGACCTGGGAAATTGCTTTTTTTAGGTCTCCACAGCCCATACCAATTGGCTTGGGGAGCTAGAAATCTCTACTTTTAGAAACTCCCCAGTTCATTTTTGATGATTAGCCAGAAAGTCAAATTTTGATCCCCAACCTCTACCAACTTGCTTACTTTCCCTCTATGCCTAAATTCAGGTATGTAATTTATTGATCCCTTTCACAGACATTGAGCTAACTTATGAAATACTCTATTTAAACAGCCCCAATTATGCAGTGTGACATCTATGTTTTTATAAATCATGAGAGAACTTTATACTAATGACCTTAAAATAATTATCGAAGTCTTTTTTCTAAAATTTTCCTTATTTATTTTCTCTGGTTTCCTAAATCCAATTCAGGAAGAGTGATGTAATACCTGAGAACAAGAAAGTGAATCTAAAAGCAGTAATAGGTTTCAGAGAAACCAAATTGAAACTTTATTACTGCTTATAAAATAAAGAATGAGGGAAACAGGAGATTAAGTCAGAAAGCAATTTGGCATATAAGTACTTTGTTTTAACTTTTTATGTTTTATATGATTGCATGAGAAATATATATTAAACTTTGAGTTTGCTGTTGATTAGATTGTCATATATATTAAACTTTACTGACTTGTAATAATTATAAGTGCTTGAAATAAACATATTTGCCAAAATTTTGCTATTCAGATTTATTTTTCATAAAAATAATTTATCTTTGTTTTCAACTAATAGATTTTCTGACTGGCATAAATGCATATTAAGTAAGATCTTTGCATAATGTGTAGTTCAGTTTGATATAACTCTACACATGAAGTGATTCCTAGTAACCGTGTTTGTGGTTTATTAATTTTACACTGGAGAGGTGTATAGATGATATATTGGTGATAAATGGTGAAATTCTTTTCTTTGTAAGTGATATCTTTTCCTAATAAATTTTGATGATGGAAAACAAATACAGATCTAGAATGAAGCAAGAAATCAGTCTGTTATTTCAGAAAGTAAAATTTTAGTCAACAATTTCCTTGATCTTTATTTTTCTCTGTATATAACTTAGATGGTATCTGTGCATATTTGAAGTATTATTGCAGAAAGCTAAAGTATAACTTTAAGGAAAATAATTCAGGCAATACTGAGCTATTGAAATCTGTCAATCTCAGGACTTGTTTTTCAGGTTATTTTAATTTGTTTTGACTAGTTGATATGTGTGAAATATGTCGAGGTGGATTTGAATAGTTAGACCTCAGTAATTATTTGGTTCCAAGAACAATCTTAAGTGATACTAGGAATTAGAAACTAACTTCTTTTCCAAGAAGTCAGATATAAACCTCTGTGATTCATCTCTGTTATAATATGGGCATTCGTCAAAGGCAGTAGTGATGCAGTGTGGTGACCACATGTGACTGTGAACCAAGTAGGAGGAGGCCTGTCACTCATTCCCAGCATAAGAAGCTTCTTAGGATAACCTTGTGGCTGCTGCTGTGACTGCTGGGATTTCAGGCAGCAGAAACCCGGTTGGTCTCTTGGGAGGAGATGACAATATGCTTCGAGGAGGAAAAGTTTCTTAACTTGTTGGGTTAAGCTAAATTGCACTTCAGATCAAGTTGATCTTAGCGTCCAGCTCCAGTTCAAAGTCAAACAGAACCCCAACAGAAAAGGGACATGGCGCAATTTCATTTTCACAGGGGCGAGCAATCAACCCAGGCAGAACAATGAGCCTGAGAGATGCCACGTTGCTGTAAATGCTCAGAATCTTCTGAGGTGCAGTGCCAAGGCTGCGTAGCCAACTTTCCCTTGAGGTCTGGGCCCCTCTCTGGATCAACCTGCCCTGTTCCACAGTTACCTCACATTTGTCCTTATCAGTAGAACTCAGTTCCACTATCTGGCCACCCAAACTCTTAATTAGGGCTTACCAATTTATGCTCTACTTATTAAAATCCGTCATCTGCTTTTTGTCACCTGAGCTGTCTCTGATTTCCCAGTCCCTCCCTGCTACATCAGCCAGGAGAAAGCCTTCATGTGAGAGACATCGGAGTCACCTGGAAGGAAGAGCATGTAGGGGCAGCGCTACTCCTTGAAAAACAATAAGAGAGTAAAATGAGCAAAGAACAGCTCCCTGTAATTATTTTTATCTTATCTTTCCATCTAAGAAACTCTGTTCTACCCTTAAAACCACATTTTCCTCCAACAGTAATGCAGTGCTGAGCTTAGTCTAACTGGCATCACCACCAAAGAATAGTTTTCCTTGAGTTAGACTTCAGGGTCAACAAGGAAGAGTGTATAGATTTAAGAACACAAACAAATATGTGTATATATCAGCTTATAAATATTGTTCACCATTCAGTTCCACCACTTTCTTAGATCTCAGAAGTTTCTATCCTTGTGGAATTCCTCCCTGACTCCTCTGGATTATAATCTTTCAGCCTTAGAAAATGTTGCATACACAAGTCTTAAACTTCAAAGCAAAACAAAAAACGTTTCTGTCAGACTTACACATCTGTAATGGCAAGATTATTTGTGTTTAGAAGATTTCACTAATCTAGTTTAATGACTAGAACTGACTGCAGAGTCATCCTAACAAATAACCCCAAATCCAGCTGTCACCATTATCCTTCACAGTTTCAAAGGTAGAACCTGTGTATTTTTTTTCTGCTTCTTCCCTCCTGCCTTCCTACAGTCCTTTCCTCCGTCCTCCTCTATCCTTGTTCTCTCACACATACACAGTCACAAATGCAAAAATTCATATATATATATACAGAGTGTTTGCAAATGCCAGGACTTCCATTTGAATAAGAAAATCAACTACCCAAATGTCTTCAAATATCACAGTTGTAGATGACCTTGCAGGCACTGTAATGACTGATGAAAAGTTTCACCTTTTATCTATGACTTGTAAATAAGAACTGATTATTTGTCCTTGAACCTCACATTCCACCTGGATTCACTCTTATAGATTACCAGAAAATAAACCTGCTGTTGTTTACTAGTACCTCTCAGGTGCAGGAATAAATGAGAATGAATCCAGGTGTTATTTGCTGAGTAGTATTTTTTACTTTCTCCCATGTGCCAAAACAAAGGATATAGAATTTACTGTTTGGAAATTAGTTAATAAATAGGAGCTAGTTTTAGAAGCATGGCATATTTGGCAGAGCATTTGGGAAGGAGCTCTCTTACTGGGAATTGAGTATGCAATTCTCTCCGGCCAGCGCACCCAAATGTGAGAATATCAGTGATGGTATCATTTGGCAATTTACAAAAATAAAATTTTACTATTTGTAATCTTTGATAATACATACTAATGTAACTGTGAAGCTTCCTATTTGAGGGATGATAGGTTTAAGAGTGCATATTGCCGTGCTTTCGTCGTAAAGTCAACAAAAGGTAATGGACCTAAACTTATGTTTCATTTAAAACCTAGAGAATTCTTACAGGTTTCCCCTAAATGTGTCAACCTAGATACTCTTTTTATTACAAAAATCAAAAAGAATATCAGAAAATGCCTCTGTGGTTCTTAATGGACAAAAAAGTATTCAATATGCAGATAGGCAGGGTGTTGGTATCTAGTTCTGTCTAACTGCTAATTTATGACCCAAATTATTTATTTTAAGTCATGATCCATATCAAAACAAGATCAAAGCTATGAAAGACTTAAGATCTAGTCTCCTCAGTAACATGTGAAAGACTTAAAGCAGGTGAGAAGAAAGCAAACACCGCAACTTGGTGTTAAGGAAACGGATCCCTGAGAGTACCGGTTTGAACTGCAAAGACAGAAAAACTAAAGAATTTTGGGAAAGAGGAGGATTATGGACAATTTTAAGGGTCCTTTTGAAATGGATAGTCATGAGTTTATGATTATTTAAAAAAATAGTGTTGGTAAATGCGTATTGATCTGGAAGGATGTTTATAGTATGTTGGTAAATTTAAAAACAAGTTTGAGTTGTTATATACAGTGTTTTTGTATTTAAATATGAAATCATTTCTCCTGTTTCTTGCTCCAGTGCTTGATATAATTACATCTGTGTAGGAAATACTCAATAAATGTTTGTTCTATAAACTAGAGGCTTATAAAACTTTCAAATTGTGATGACATTGCTAGTTAAAATAGATATATTTTTCTTCCTTTTCCTAACTATTTTTGACCACCTCCCTTTTACATAATAAGTAGAAACACAATTAGGGTGCATACCTATCTGTCTTTGCCATTTTTCATGTCAGTACAGTATGAATAAAAGATTTTACATTGTCTTCTAATGTTATAACATGCTTTTAGAACATATGTAAGTCAAATGTTCAGCTTGAAAGTATTTTTACATTCTAAAATGGTGTTTGTGATCCAGTTTGAATGAAATTGTTTACCATATTGGCAGAAAACATAAAAATAACACATTGGGAAAACAATTTTAAAACTTAAATCTTTTTCCCACTTCTTTATAGGGCTTTTTCCACTCGAAGCAAGATGGCTGAACTTAATACACATGTAAATGTCAAAGAAAAGGTAAGATAAAGTTGTCTATTGGCCTGTAGAAATTCGAAATTGGCTATTCTAGTCTCTCACTAGTAAAAGCTCACTTGCAATGCAAGAAGGGGAAAATGGTTTGAGGAATACATAGTAAGTTTGACACATTGGAAAACTATTTAACAGAAAGCCTGCGAGTGATGTGTACATTGTATTAAGCATATTATATTAATTCTCCCATTTAATCTTGATGACCATACCTCATAAATGTAATACCATTGTTTTGTTTTGTTTTTTACAAAGGAGGAGATTGAGACACACAGAAATTAAGTAATTTGCCTAAATTCACATAACAGTGAAGTGCAGAGCTAAGATTTAAAGCAAAGCAGTGCCATTCTGCAGTTCATACTCCTAACCACTTTGTTGATTGCATCTAAGAACTGTTAGCTACAGTCTTCAGAAATGTCCTTAGTCTCACCTACTGGTCATGCTGGGTACCCTTAAAGTCTCCACACTGGGAGTACATGACTCTGAAAATCCACCTTCTCATTAGTTATGGGAAACCAGTCACACATGAACGCCCCTCCAAGTCTTGTCCTCTTGTGAAGTGTCCTCCACTTGCCCCAAAGGCTACATTGCACTCTTCATTTTTAATGCTCATGAACCATAGATCATATGAGACCATGGGGATAAATTTGTCTTACGCATTCATCTAGCACCTTGAGAACTGAGTCCCTGGCAGACTCAGTTTCCACACTGTTCCATGGAGTTGGGTCTCTAAGAGATTTTGTGAATAGAATCCAGGGTTCCATGAACTCGTATGGGAAAAAAACACATTTTCATCTTCACTAACATCTAAATGAAATTTAGCATTTCCTTCCATTATGATTGTAGGCAAAGGAAAAAAAAAAAAACCCACAGTCATAGCAAGAATAGCTGTGACTTTCACAACTAGAAATCACAAATACCTCTCTATCAAATTACATTTGTTGCAGATGTGCTGAAATGTTGTTTTTTCATCACTACTTCAAAATTACTATAGTTGCAGAACTCGCTACTGTATTGCGTTACATGATGTTGATAAAGAAACGTGTCTATTACTGTTGCCTAAATTTGTTTTTTATTACGTTATTAACTATTTCAATATGAGTGCTTCTTCTGTAATCATATCTAAGTTATTTCATGAATATTAAAACATATTGAGAAAGATCCCCTGGGCTTCACGAGATGACTAAAGGGAGGAGGGTCCATGCCCCAAAAGGTTCAGAAGCTGCCTTATTCAAAGGACAAAAGTAAGCTGGGAAGGTTTTAAGCAGGAGTATGACTTGGGAGCTATAAAGATATATGAGAGAGATATAAAGATAAATAGGTATGTAAAGATATATGGATATAAAGATACACGGATATAAAGATATATGGATATGTAAAGCTCCCCCTGACTCTGTCAACTGCTGTGCTATATGTTCTATAAATCTTCATATTAAATAATTTTCCTGTTTGATAAGGACACTGAGTCTTGAAGTTAGAGTGACTAGTAGAAATACAGACTCTTAGGAAATGTATAGGAGCAGGGTTAAAACTCACTGGATCTGGTTCTAAAGCACACACTCTTTCTACTGCATTACTGCTCTCTAGAACATTCCACCAAAATATCCCTCATAGAAAAGAGCAAACATGCTATCCCTACTTCCTTGTGGGCGTGACCAAAACCAGCGTCCATCAACATGATTTCTTTGGAATCGAATATGATGTCTTAAAATTTGATACCCATTATCCATTATATTCCATAATTTATTCCATTTCTTTAATACAAAACTAACTTCACTAATTGGCCACTGCTCAGATAATTGCAACAAGTTGTACCCCTTGTCTATCCTGGTTTCATAGTCACCTGACTCATAGTTATGCTCTCAGGTGAGACTTTGAGAAGTTGAGTCCAACACCACAACATTAACCGAAGATTGGCCTGTTTGTGTATGTCCTATGGATGGATCAAAAGCCCCTGAAATTGAACTGTTGGAGGGAAAGTCATGTGAAGGAATCAGGCTCACAGCAACTGATTACTGCAAAAGCATGGCTAGTAGACAGACTGGTACGGTTAGCACAGCAGTCACAGATAGTGTCTTATTTAAAACAGAGGCAGCACAGCAAGGATGGGTGAGGAGACTGGTTTGTGGGCACATGGACCTCGGGGTCAATGTGAGTGCTCCATATCTTGACTTCAGCACCACTTTCTTGTACTCATGTTAAGTCTCACATATGCATGTGTAGATTCGCAAGAGATGGTGTCTTTATCACTGCGTTTCAGTAACATCAAAATGTTGGTTACTTTGAAAGAAGATGATATTTAAAGTTGTAAATATTACCAATCAGCATGCCAGTGATAACACAAACTCAATAAATTCCATCTTTTTTTGTCGAAGGTTGATAGATTTCTCATTTCAGTAAAATAAATCATAATAAACAACTAGAAACCTGATCATTTATAGTTTCACATTAATTTATTTTAGTGCATTTATTTTCTCTAGTTATTAGCTTTTATGATCTTTTTATGATTAGTTTGTTTCTCAATCTGTCACACAGCACAATGACATTTTATTTCCAAAAATTAAGAATAATAACAACTGTTATGTCTTAGATTATAAATCATAAGCTGTTAGACATCTGAGAACAAATATATGCAGAGTGTTCTTATACAATATCTAGTCAAGCTCTGTGGGAAATTAAATATACTTAGTAAAAGTCTAGGGATAAAGTGAGCTTATCAATTATCTCTACTGAGTTCAATCTTAGATGAGTCCACTCTTACCTGTTTCACTTTCTTAGGTTTCAGTTTGCTGCTGTCAACTGTGACCTGGAAAATATTGTCTATAATAAGATATTTTGAAAGGGAGAGGGAGACTTTACCTTTATTATAGTATCATGTTATAATTATGTTACTCTAGTCATTGCTGTTAATTATTCACTAGGCCTAGTTTATAAATTAAACTTTACCATATTTTATAAACTAAGCTGTCATAAATGTGTGTGTACTATATAGGAAAAAATATAGTGCACAGAGCATTTAGTACTGTCTGCAATTTCAGACAACCAGGGCCTTGGAACCCATTCCCCTTGCATGAGGGGCAAGTCATTCCTGTCCTCAGCTAGCTTTTAGTTCAAAAGAAGAGCTAATAATTGATCCTCTACAATCCAAGACACCTGAAATCTACAATTGACATGCTTCTTGATTGTTTTATTTTAAGATATCTTCATTTTCCTGGATTAGAAGTGTAAGGATTTAAATTGGAAATACTGCTGGAGTTCAGTCTCCTTAGAGTGACACGTATCCTCTGTGATCTGACCCGTCTATTTTCACACCTTTATCTGGTGCTACTGCTCTGCTCATATCCGTAGGCACAGCCCTCCTAACGTGACCTTGAACATTTCTGCCTCCATGGTTTTTGCAAGGCAGTTCCTTGCTGTGGGGGTGTCCTCCTCAGGAACCTTTTTGGCATTCACCTCCCTTTCAGGAACCTTTTTTGGGTACCTCCTTTGTCCTTCCTCCTGCCCCGCCTGAGTTATTTGCTCTTCTCTTCGGCTTTGAGATTCCCTGCATTCCCTGCTACAGCATTATTCCTCGTGTTGTAATTCCTAACCTCTCTGCCTCCCCATGTGTGACTATGTGCCCCTTGGGCCAAGGAGCCAGCCTTATCTTCTTGTTCTTGGTTTGACACACAGTTGACCCCCAATTAGAGTTAGATAAATGAATGGATAATGAATGAATGAACATGCCTACTTGAATAGTCAAGTTCTTTAGAGACTTTATTTCCCATTCATGATATTTTGCAAAATCTCAAGCCTTCTTGAAAACTGAAATGTAGGTTAATGGAAATGTCATCTCATTTTAGTACTCTCTTTAGTATTAAATAAAGCAAGTTTTAAATTGCTTCTAAAATCGGAAACTAAGGTTACTTAGGTTGACTACCTGTGGTTCTACAGAAAAGCAGCATCTTTGTGAAAAGGTTATCAAATACAGGTGGTTTTATGATAACAAATGAGGTCCTTTGGCAAATAGGTAGTCATAACCCACTGTTTAAAAAATAATGAGGCAGAACCCCATATCTCACCCCTTTAAGGAGATATACCAGAATAAAATCTTCGGAATAATCAGAGCTATTGTCTTTAGGGCATACTCACTTTCTACAACTCTCTTCTAAATGACATGATTTTAGAAATTCAATACCTGTAACTCGTAGGTGAGTTAGGAATAGGGCTCTGTAGTGACTATTAAACACTGTTTCTTTTGTGAAATACTAGGTTACCAAGCTAAATTGACTTGTAAAATTATAGAGGTAATTCTTGACTAATAAGGAATTGTTAGAGCCAACATAGGCAAAAATAAGATGTATCAGATATTTTCATGTATAATTATAAAGTAGCTAAAATAGAATATAATTCAGCAATAAAATTTGGTGATGGAAAGTTGAGAGATTCCTTGTTTGTAAAGTAGAAAACATTTTCTAGCTGTGCAGTTATGACTGATAACTAATTACAACAAAAAGTGATCCGAAAACCTACTTAGGTTAGAACCTGGTATAACTGGGAAGTGAGTGATCTCCATTGTGGTAAAGTCACGGAGTGTGGAGTTTGGAAATAGAGATATTATTTCCCCAGTTACTCATTGAGCTGCTGGGAGTAAGTCCTTCAGCTTCTCTGGTCCTCAGTTTCTGAATCTGTAGATTAAGCATGATAATAAAATCTACTAACAAAGGTCATCAAATACAACAAGTAAATGTGGAACTGCTGTTCATCTTCTAACTATATGAAATCTAAAGTATCAGGAAGTTCATCTGTTCATTTTACAATTAAAAATGGAAAAGGAATACCAGTGAACAATTTTGCTTGAAAGTCAAATATAAATTCATAAACAGCCAAGTTAGAAATAAATAAATGCCCAAATGAAGAGGAAAAAAGATGTAAAACTGCACTTGAAATTTTCAGACTTGTATAGCTATTGCTGACCCTTCAAAAAAGCAAGAGAAACTACAAAATATGATAATATGGAAATGGTGAAGAACTTAGTGTATATAATATCTTTGCTGAACTGTGCCAAGCAAATAACTTTTAAAGCTGATGGAGTTACAGAGGTAACTTGGATTGTAAACTCTAATCATATGGAATCATTAAAATGTAGGGGGAAGAATGAAGTAGGGGAGAAGAGCTTGTCATGGTGGGAGCAGGGAGGAGTTGTCTCAGCATTTCTGCAGATAATCAAGATAAGACTGTGTCTTAAATCTGTCCACAGCAGCACAACAGGTGGGAAGATGTCCTGTTTTGTTGTTCATGGTTTCCCACCCTGCCTTGATCAGTATTTTAGAAAGTGCTGAAATATAATTCAAGTTTTATGTAGAATGGAATTTGGTGAGAAAAGCTGAAGGATTTGATTTAAAGAGATTTTTAGCAGGATCAAAGAAAGTACAGAAGAAATCTGTCACTGTCATTAAAATATTAACTCCATTTAAGAGCGAAGTTGTTTCATGAGGTTTGGGATAGATCTAATAATATGCAGTTTTAATAGACTCTACCATGCAAACATTAGGGTAAATTTTGATTTATGACTTTGTAGAAATGTTTCAAGTCAACTTAACCAAATTCTTGGTTTTAAGTAGCAAGCAAGAACACAAACTATATACACACAGCTTTTAGGTTTTACCATGGACAGGTTCTTGCCTTTCGAAAGGGTCATTATATTTCCTTTCAAAGAATGGAGAAACACTGACAATAGTTATTGCCTCATGCTTATGTACAGAATTGCTGTTATTGTTGCTTGGCAACTAGAAGAGATTTGACAAGGAGTCTAAAGGAACTAAATGAATAAATGGAAATGTCAGCATCAGTTTCAGGGGATAAGAAGAAATTTACTATTGCAGGATTAGCATCACATTGCTTTTTTCCAAGCTACATGATTGGAATTCATAGTGTTTCTGTTCTGTTTCTCTTGCCCCCTCTCCTTTCAGCCTTTCATCATAGCTCCTTTTGCACTGTGACTGAGAGGTATTTACAAGATAGATGGTTAATGCAAAAAAATACAAGAGTACATCAAAAATTAAAACCTTTGGCATCAGGGGAAAAAGTTACCGTGACTAACAATCCCTTGAAATTTACAGGTGCTTTACCACTGTCCTAGTTATTTCCCACAATGATCTTTCATCTTAATTATCCAATTTTTATAGATTAAAAAAAGTGACAAGACTGGTGGTTTCTTATCATGGGGACTAAAAATATGTCCAGA
>PVHY01018681.1:0-28810 GCA_004024945.1 Uropsilus gracilis | reverse complement strand
TGATGAATGGCTGAAAAAGATGTGGTATATTTACACAGTGGAATATTATTATCTATCAAAGAAGACAAACTTACGTCATTTGCAGCAATATGGATGGAGCTAGAAGAAACATGTTAGTGGAAATAAGTCAGAAAGAAAACAAAAAATACAGGGTGATCTCACTTATATGAGGAATATAGAGAAAAGAAACAAACAAACGGACAAGAAAAATAAAAAAAACTTCCAGCAGAACTGAAGTATAGAGCAAGACGGGAGTGGAGGGTAAAATCGGGGGAGGGAAAGACACAAGCGATAAAGTTAGTTCAAGGTTTATAAGGTGATAGGAGAACCTTGGGGTGGGTAGACAATGAGGTAATATATATGTACACATATGTATATACATCTACGTGCAATTAGTATAAAAATGTAGTAAAATAAAAAACCTTTTCAGTAGTTCCTAAAGGTTTTCATTATGGACATCACCCACTATTTAATCTACAGAAAATGTCATGTCATAAATTTCTCTTCGAATTTAGTATTATCAGAAAACTGGTTTTCTACTAATTTACATCATATTAGAGAAACATCATTTGCCTCCTTTTTTAAACATCACTGTGATGCTTTGCTGACAGAAAACCCAAAGTTAAGCTTTGTATTTATTTGCAGCAAATTTTCTTTTCCCGCATTTTTTATCTACCTCTTATGTAAATCATAACTTTATTTCATTTTTTTTATTTTTATGGCATCAATGTACCTTTCTCATGTTGCAAGCATTTCAACTTATTTCCATAAATGTCTACACCTGGCATGCTTCTCTTTGCAGTGCAGTAACTGAGCATATAGATTTAGAGACAGAACGCACCTCTATAATGCCTATACCTGTGCTGTTCTCTCTGAAGAAAGTCCACTCCCTCAATTACAAGACTGGTGAAATCCTTCTGATTATACGATGTACAGACTGGTCCTTAGCTCTTCTCAGTAACAATTTATATATTACTCACACAGTAGTTTTATGTTGAATTGCAATGATTTTCACTCCTTCCCGAGGCTTTGAGTTCCTTGTGCATTGGAATTACCTTAATCATCTTCTCTGCATCGTTGCTTACCACATGGTGGATGCTCAATAAATACTTAAATAATAATATACAAAACAAATAAGTTGAACTAATGAGCCCAATCAACTATTCAAACAATCACATTCAACTGCTATTTTAGGAATTTATTTGCATTTATTTGGTATTATAGACAATAATCAAAACCATATTGCTTCTTATGAAAATCTGGTTTCAATTTGAGTCAACTCATAGCAATGTTCTATTTCATTTATCATTTGTCCATTTGCCTAATTTTTAAGAGAATCTCCACTGTGCCTAACACTGAACTAGAGAATCAGTAAAATAACATAGACAGGATCAATGCCCTCATGAAGTTTCATTAGAATATCAGACATAGATATCAAACTATTCATTATAAGTCATAATTTTGTGCGTGGTTATATTTTTAAAACTGCCAGGAGAAAATGCAATATGCTCTAGGAGTGCATAATGGAGGTTAAGGATGTTACATCCTGAATAAAGAGTAGGAAATTGGTTTACAAGGATTTTGCAATATTATGCCTATTTTTAAATGTGCTAATTATAAAGAAGACCATAGAACTTTCTTCAAAATGGATGCAGTCTATCACCTATATGCTTATGCAAGAGATAATTTTGACAAAAAATATGAAGGTTGGACGGGAAGAAAAGAAAGGGCTTAAGGAATATTGGAGTATTAACATGTCTTTAACTCTTTTAATATCTTGACATAAAGGGTGACCAAGAGATAAATACTTTATTTTTTAGCCAAATGACTATGAAAACAGTTAATCCAAACCTTGAACTATAAAGAAAGCTTAACTCACAATAAAATTTCTTTCCACTGGACACCTAAACAGGAAGAGATGCTTTTCCATCTTAGTGAATGTAGTGTATTGCACAATGCTGGCCATATAACAGATATTTGTAATATTTTAAGTAACTTAATTATCGATAATAAAGTATATTTTTTTCTAGAGAGCGCTAGAATATTTTTTCATTTTCCTTGAGGAAGATGAGGAAGCATTTACATGAAATCCTTTAATATAATATGATGAATATTTGGATACAAAGTATTAAAGCAAAGTTCTAATTCAAATATGTAGAAATACAGTTATTTAAGGAATAAAAAAGATAGAATCATGTAATGACATATAAGAAGAAAACTGTTGCAATCTATCCCAAATTTCTCTTCTAAGATAAATGTTTATTTATGCTTAGTTTCAGTTCAAAGCTCCTTAGCATAAATGATCTCCATTGATAGTTACAGTGATATTTCCTGTAAACTAGTTTTGAGTTTTTCTTATAAACTTCTAGTAGGTTATGGCATAGTAGAGCAAATGTGTCACTAAGCTGCAGAACATATATATTTTATTATATTGCAATCTACTTTTTCTGCTATGTTCTAGTTTGTCTATCATTCTAGAAATTGCATCTACCAGTAAAAATACCCCTTTATGTAAATGAGTCAACCAATAAAAAATGTTGCTTGACATATAGACACTATTTTTTTGTTGCCATCTTGATCTCATTCAACTCAATATATTTCAGATTTTAAATTCACTTTGACAGAAAGGATTTTTTATTTTCCACAAGTTTTTTACAGCTTATTAATATGGCCAGGTTTCAGTAAACACACTAATATGTTCCAAATTAACCAGAATTAAAGCATATTGCTAGGCATTCAGATATATGTGATTTTGCAATATTATGCCTATTTTTAAATGTGTTAATTATCCAGAAGACCAAAACAATTTCTTCAAAATATCTGCAGTCCATCATCTATATGCCTGTAGAAGTACTAATTTCAACAACAGATTATTTATTCATTAGCCTGAAAATGTTCAACCGCAGCTGGTACTCTCTAATTGTGGAGCCCATATTTTGGCACTTTTTAAAATAAGAAGGTTTTTGACCCAAACACTATGATTTTTTTTTTTTTGTAATTTAGATAGGGAAATATTGACACAAATCTTCTATGAGTAGTGTGAAGGCTTACAATATGTTAACTAGCACCAACAATAAACAATCTGTTTTCTGCTTCTGTGGGAAAAAAATTGTAGGAAAATCAATGTCTTATCCACAGGAAAGTAATCTTTTGCCAAGTTTCTACCTGTGATTCAGTAAAAAGTTAGATCTATTGCAAAAATATGAGCATTAGGTTATACACTTACACAAACTTTTAAAAAGTGAACAATGACAAATAAACTTGGGAGATATTCATACATTCATTAAAAGTTTTTTGATGTTAGGAAAAACTGACTTTATACTGACAAGTCCATCATTTATTTGGAAAATTCTGCTCTGATTTTAAAATCAATTAAACATTCAGACTTCCTTTCAAAGAATTTATTCAGTGGTTTTTGAATTGTACAGGAGAATTTTTCAGTAGATTGTTCATGTTACCTCACAGCATTGATCAATAAATATAAGAACACAATTGAAATTAGTGTAGTCAGGGATAAATGCAGGTATAGTTCACTTGCACAGCTTCATCTGAATGTCTCTGTTATCATTCAAATAGGCCCCACATTCTTCTTTACACCCCTCCTTGCTGACCTCTATACTACTGTCCAGGTTACAATTACCAGGTCTTTAAGACACTTCCCAATTGAAACTCCACACTTTCTGATAGCTGCCAGGAAAAATTGCCAAAATGTTTAGCCATTGACTTCTGTCTACTTTTGTAACTAAAATTGTCTCTTTTTTTCTATACTTTGTCTACTAACATATCAACTCAAGCAGCCCTTCCTTAGCACCATTGCAAGTACCCTCTATGGATATAGCCCTCTGCCTATATCATGTTACCCATCATATTTCATCACACTTACCACTTTTTTGTTTAATTTTTACTCACTACCTCCCATACTAGAGTCTTGAAGGTAATTTTGCTTAGGATTGTAGTCTGTTGCCTTGCACAGTTGACAACATGTAACTGCTACTCATTCACCAATGCTCTATTTGAATGAGAATTCAAGCAGGCATTGAAATATCTTCTCTCAGTTTCTATTTGAATACTTACTAGCAGTATGAACTCAGATGACTGAGTGTATTACTCTTACACCACAGAGAGTGCACATCTTTAGACTTTCAGACTCAATACTTGTTAATGGATGATACCAGTCCTACATTCATCAACATACTAAGAGTCACACACATTCTTATAATTATTAGAATGAAAGGAATTTATCAAATGATAGTAGCCTCTGTCATGTAAAGTCTATCAAAGCCCAAATCAGAACCATGACAAAGCAAATAAGCCAGAAATCTAAAATCCAATGAGTTTGAGCAACAGGAATAAAAAAAAAAAAAAAATAGAGGCTGTTTTCATGAAAGAAAGAGACATAGGGAGCAAGACACATAAAGACAGGGAGAGTATGTGAGATTCCAGCTTGCTTTTTCTTTAATCCCAAATCGCTTTTCCCTGGTATTTCCTTATGTCCTTGGAAAAACTCCCATTTTGCCTAACCTAGGCTGAGTTGCATTTAATTTAATGAATAAGTCCTTACCAAAACATGATGTTCTTAAACTAGCTGAGTCTCAGTTGTTTCATTGCTAAAATGATTAAATAACAGCTTTACTGTTCTTTTATTCTTATGGTAGAACTATGAACAGGAAGTTCAGCTTCTCCCTCAAAGTTCCACTGTTAAATAAGAGAAAATATGTATGTGAAAATGCATGTATATATTTTAATTGATTGTTCACATATTCACTCAATAAATTATTTTAATTATTTTACTTTAATTACTTCACATTTATGGTCAAGATACTGGACTTATTTTGAAATTCAATGGTCTCTTTTAGTACCTTTGAGAAATTATCAACTAATGCAAAGTACTAAATAGAATTTGTTATTTTGCCTTATAACTAATGAAAGTTTTGCTTTCTACATATTCTATAGGAAATTATCTAAAACTTTTTGTGTCATTTAGTATCTAATCAATCAAGGACCAGATGAGAATTATTTCATTAAAATCTATATTGTCCTAATTGTGAAGCTTATTTTCATTACAATGGGAAATTTTTTATGTTACTTAATATAATTACCTGAAAAGAACCAGTGATCAATAACACAGTAAGCGGATTTTAATTTTTTCCAATATAAAGAATACATAGAACATATTGCCTTAAATTTGAAGCAATGTAGACATAATCCTGCATTAGTGGCTGTGATAGTCATATTCATTGAATATTCCGATGTCACACACTCACTGCATTCAATTCAGTATTGCTAAAATTCTAGTACAAAGAGCATAGTAGTCTGGAAAATATTAACAGACATTGCGTGAAAAACAGTTCCACGATAAATAAAATAACTAAATCTCATTCTTTTCCGCACCTCTTAATTCCAAAGAGCCATAGAGATAGAGACAGAGATACATTCTCAGAACATTATACACCTAGAAAAAGTGTGCTGGCGATCAGCAATCATTCTTTTTTCAAATTAATTGTATATTTTAACTGATTGCATATATATTCTTACATCATTGTTTTCCCCAAGGTTCTCCCAGCACTTTGTCACTCCAGAACCATCGTCCTAATCTCTTGTGCCCATTCCCCCCGATTTTACCCTCCTCCCCCTCTCTTCCTCTATGCTTCAATTTTGCCAACAAATTTAAATTTTCATTGTCCTTTTGTTTATGTGTTTTCCCTATGTCCAGCATATAGGTGAGATCATCCCATATTTCTCTTTCTTTATCTTTATTTCCATTGACATGATTTCTTCTAGGCCCATCCATGTTATCAGAAATGTATCCTATTTGTCTTTTTTGATTGATTAATAATATTCCATCGCGTACATATACCATGACTTTCTTATCCATTTGTCTGTTTTGGGGACATTTGGGCTGTTTCCATATCCTGGCTATTGTAAATAATGATGTTATAAACATAAGAGTACAGGTGTCTTTCTGATCAGCGATCATTCTGTCAAGCATTTAAGTGCTGTGCGATGTGCTAGGCACAGGGGCTGATACTCTGACAAACAGTGCAGATGATGTTGCTGACTTGCTGCTCAAGAGGCAAAGTAGCAAATAGTAAAGTATGTCACTATATATTCACAGGTGTGATAACAGGCATAAAGAGAAACAACTGAGTATCATGTGAGAAGCACTTCTGCATGGGGGACTGTGCTACATGAACATGGACCCACAGGAAATTGTTATCGTAGGAAATAACATTTAGGGGTTGTTATGAGCACTTAGATGCTGATTCACTGAGATTTCAGATGTGCAGCATAGCCTAATCCTCTGCGGCCATGTAAAAGTGAGCAACGTCTTTATAATAATAATAAAAAAAGAATGTAACAAACAAGAAATGTGAGTGATAAGTACTTTAAAATGACAATTACTATGACATATTTTAGAACATTTAAATCAAATATAAACCATAAGGTTCTTATGAATGGAGGCTGTGTCAACATACCTATTGCTGAGTCCTTACCATTATTCCTCTTTAGAAAGGAAAGATGCTTAATGCACTTTCTTTCTAGACAAGAAGAGTTGAACTACACACCTGAAGTAGTCCAAGAGGCCTCTTTGAAATACTTATTAAACACACATCCTGACATCTTTCTTCAAAACAGTCATTATGCTACATCCTTTTACCCTTTAACAAATAAGTCTCCCTTTGTAAACAGAGAAGTGCCCTGGTTTTAGGCTGCACAGATTATGGAAACAATGATTTATTGTTCTCCTAGACCTTGTGTTCCTTGGATAAATTGCACAATCTCGGTTTCCTAGCACCTCCTTTTATCCTCATGTCTAGTTGAGAAGACGCTGTCTGGGTGGAAGGCAGCTGATCACAGACTCCTTATGTTTCTAAAATCTAGAAAGTAATAGTCTTTTTGCTCAATTTTCACATATTACTAATCTGAGAAATGACTGCTGGGCATCCTCAGAGAAGTCAGGGATGGATATGAGATGGGGAGGAGGAAAGACAAAAATAATTTTGTTTTGTGAGACTGGGGAGATGCTGTTGGGATTTATCAGAATGGTGAATTAGATGTGCATGTCACCTGCCCAATGAGCCTTGCGAATGTCCTTCCCAGAAATTCCATGAAGCAGTGGCAGAGCCCAGATGAGTGGCAGGAACCGCTGAGTGACCCTTACAGGAAGCTGAGTGGCCAAATAGGACGGCATCTGGAACCGCTTTGCCTGCAGTTAATCACATGTTTTATCTCTACTGCATGGAAATCTTTCTAATAAATCTAATAAATCTCTTGTTTTAGGACAAGGGGTGGGGACTGCTACTTTTGTTTTGGCAAACTATAAAGAGGTAAATAAACCCACATGCTTTGAAAAGGGATAAAAGGTTAAATATCAGGCTAGAAATTCTGAACCTTCAAGGGCTAGACAGGAGTAAGGGAAAGAGTTGCATGTTTAAAAGGAAGCTCACATATGAGCCTAGTTGGACTCAGTATCCCGCTCCCGCCCCCCCAAAAAATCCTAATAAGGCAATAATAAGTAGGCAAAGTCTGTAGTCAATACAATCTTCACGATCAACATAGGGCCATGTTACACTTCCTTTATTCATTTCACTATAGATTTTCAGCTATTTTTTCCTCTAAAAGTTCAGTGCCTCAGGTTTTTCCAGCTCTCTATTGATATAAAGGAAAATAAATAACAAATCAATTACATTAAGCTGTAATTATTGAATGCCTGAGCATTTCACTAATATTTCTATTTTTATCTAATTAATATATTTTTATTTATTTAATTTTTGGAAAATAACAAAAGGGAACCATATGGTCATGCCAACATATTTACATCTTATAAAGAATTATGTGGGCATACAGTGGCAAATATGAAATCACAGTATTTTATATAAAATATAACTTTAGCAAATGCATATATGTGGCATATTTTGGGATAGACGGGATATAATTTGGGACTGAATCATTTCCAGGAGCTCTTATTCAATTTTGGATTGCTGATGACATACTGCTTCTTTTCTTTTATTCCTTTCTTGTTTATTTATTTATCTTTTATTGATTGCACACATATATCTGATGACATGCTATTTATAAGAACAATAGCAAATTTGGAATCTACTTTGTATCTCTTCAAAACAATATCTCAAGTAAATCAGTGAAAATACATATTTACTTATCCTCCACCCTTTTAGCACCTAGAACTGTGCCTGAAATTAATAGTTAATCACCAAATATTTGATTCTAACATCCAGACATTACATTTTTTCTTATAGCAGATTTTGACATAGCTTGAATAATTATCTTTTTGTTCTCTTCAATGATCCCATCATAAATGCAAAAGAAAGGATCAAAAGAGCTGTTCTTATTTACTAAATTGAGCAAGAATCACTTTCTTATCCTAGATTATTCTATTTTTTCTAGCTAAGTGCACTCTGCAGAGGTGACTGATATCAACTGATTATCAAATATGGTATATTCACTATTCACTGTTCTAGATGTAACATTTTCTATAATATTTCATACACATACAAAGCATTGTTAAATACTCTTCAGACACATTTATATATAAGAAATCAAAAAATTCAGAAAAGTTAAGTAACTTGCTCAAATTCTAATGGCTCCAAAAAGAAAGTAAGGATTTGGAAATTAAAAAAATTATTTTAAACTCTAATACTTGGAAATTGTCTACCTTCATATGATAAAATAACTTCTGCTTTAATAATTATATTTTAAAACTGAGTCTTTAATACTGTGTATATTCTGACTGCACTGTTGTCATTGTCTTGACTGAGTACATACAAATGAGCATGATAAATTTAGAGATAATAAGATTTATAGTAAATGTGCCCAAGTAGCCATAGGTCTTCCAAAATTATAAAAACCCAGAGCACCCACCATTAGTACCTGCCATCACAAGCAGGCCTGTGTTTTCTCCTCAGTCAACAAGGTGAATGCCTATGAGAGGCAAAATATATTCCATCATAAAATAGTAGCAGAAAACCAAGAATTAAAAAGCAATTAATGAAAATCAGTATCATAATAAAATTCAGGGAAAAAAGTGAAATAATAGAAAAAATCATCAAATGCATTATAAAGTTGAAAATATAACAAAGATCATAAAAGTCTGACAATTACTAAACAGAATAAAAGTGGCAGATTCTGATATTTATGAATGGAAGTTTGAAACATATAGTATAAAGAATGTATAAATAGCTTAGGATAAAACTAAAACAAGCTATTTTATTATATTAATCAGGTCAATATTAGGTTTATCTTTAACTGGAAACTAAAACAAAGCAAAAATGGTTTCTAGGAAAAATAATTTTGAATCTCAAATCCTGCTAAATTAATCAATTTATATTAAAATATAGAGAATAAATTAGAATTAATAATTTGGATGATCTAAGCATGAGATTATAATCAGTTGCTGAAAGTACATGATGAAACATATACCTCTTAAAAGCTGAAAAAGATGGAAAAATAGAAAAGTAGATTAATCAAGAAACTAAAAAAAAGACAAAGATTCCAAAAGCTGTTAGAGCCAGCTTAAAATAAAGTAAAATACAACAGCAACAAAGGATGATTTTTTCTTTTTGCTACCATATTAGATTATAAAAATAAACAGATATAACATGAAGAAAGAGAAAATCAGAGATGAGGTGTATAGTTTTAATTCTGTGACTAATAAAGATGCCTGCATCTGAATATATTTGAGAAAAAAATGAGAAGTAGAATTTCCTCTGAAAATGTAAATGATGAAAGTTGGTACTGAAAAAAAGTAAGATCTCAATATCCAATAAACACAAAAGAAGTGACAAAGAGTTTTCAAGAACATCTAGACTAGAGATCAAAATAAGGTAGATTAATAGGTAAGGTCTATTGAAACCTCACAAAAGAGTCATTATCATCTTAATTGTTCCAAGACAATTATGTAACACTTCAAAATTTTCTAACATTGCTTGGGAAACCTAGCAAAGATGGTGAAGTCTTCACATCTGTGCGTGAAAGTGTATACACACCCTGGAACCCAAACATTCAAATATATGAAGGAACAGGTCAGTCCTAAATGAGATATTAGGGACTAGAATCCAGGAAAATACTGAATGATTGGTTTATCATGGCCAGAGCGGTCTGACTTGAGAAACAGAATAGCATTTCATATACTTCAATATTGCTATTTGCTGTAGGTAAAAAAAAAAAAAAAAAGTATCTTAATAGATGTCAATAATGTGTAAAAGAAGATTTTATACTTCACTAGTATTCATACTTCTGATTTTGAAGAGAAAGAGGGAGAAAAGTGAATGAGAAATGTCCTCCTGACAAGTTAGAAATAAAAACCTGACACAAGGCAAGAAGATCTATTTTTACTGTTACTTGTCAGCAATGCCCTAGAAGTTTTAATGTTATATCAAAACAATAATTTTAAACACTGGGAATAAGAAAACAAAAAATAAAATTCCATTATTTTCCACTTTTGTTACAAAAATGGGTAAACACTGAAATAATCTACTGAACTTGTTTAATTAGTTTCTATCAAAAACTTAAGAAAAATGATTCCATCTCAGAGTTCTTACACAACCAGCACTAAATTTAAAGCAGAACTTTTTATCAGCAGTCGTTAGAATTGAATTGTTGTATTCTCCTCTTTCAGTGGAGAGCAATTTTAAAAGGAAAGGAAACTTCATTAAGAGTGAAACAAGAAATGTTTTTACACTTATAATACTGCCCTACAAGCTTAAAACAATAGAAAATCATTTCTAAGGAGCCATTATTTCTTTATCTTGAGGAGATTCATTTCACTAACCCTAGGGCTGTGTACACATTCATAGGCTTTTGAGAGATTGTATTGCAGGTTAAGAAAATGACTTAATTATTGATACTGAAAGAGCTCTGCATTCACAAAAGGTTCAAAGCTGTTGCCATATTGTTGGCCTCTCTACATGCTTAAGCTTTACATATTTCGACTCAGAAAACAAAATTATTAAATGTTTATCTTGTTATTCTAAATCGTCTTAATCTTTAATCTCATCTAGACTCAAGTCTTTAATCCAGTTTAGCAGTTACAAGGATTCTGGCAACAGAACTGTAAGATTAGAAGGCTGAAAGAGAGAGTACACTTAAAAATAAAAAAACCTCATGAATTGAAACTCTGCAAGTTAAAAATAAAGGCAATAGCAATGGTAAACTACCAAGAAAAGGTTAATGAGATTCAATCCGCACCATACAAGCAGGAGAGTCAGTCTTTTGAATGAAAGCATAGATTATAAAGTTGGGTTTTTCTTTTTTTGAATCTTTTTGGATGCTAACTTGTGTGACATGTTCATTTTAAATACTTTCTCCAGGGAAAAGGTTTTATTTTCTATAAATTAGAATAAATAAGACCCACCTCAACATGCTGGGAACTCTTCATGCACCTGATTTCTGACTTATGGTAAGTCATGTATGCAATCAATAGTGATTTCCCTTCCAAAAGCTACACAAAATGAAATGTGTGCTTAATGTATCATAACAAGAGAATTTTTTAATTGTCTCCTGTGAGGTTACAAATCTAAATCAAAATTAACTATACACACTTAGCACAGGCATAGAACTTAAATTATGTATGTTGGATTGTATTATTAAAAGGAAACATTTTTTAAGAGTGTAAAGCATTTAATGGTATTCCATAATACATTATAAATTGCATTTTTCATGCAAACCATTAGTCTATACATGATGAGCAAATGCATTGTCAAGAAAGAATGAAACATGTGAAGTTAAATTGTTAATGTAACCCCTACTCTTCTATTAAATTTGGTTATGAACAAATGGGATAGAGCCCAAATTGCCTGTGTCGTGCTGGTTTTGTATGGTTTTAATCTATTTCCTTTATAATATCAAATTTTTCTGTATGATCATTTATATTTTTTCAGATCGTCTAGTGTAATCATTTAACACTGCTATGTCCTTGGAAGTGGATGTTGTGTCAGATCATTCAATGCAATTTTCTTTGATTTATTTTAGAAAAGAGATAAAGACTGTATAAACTCAGTCTGCCACTCCGTGTTTCTCTCTGACTTAAGAGAAATCATGTCATGAGATCATATTCAAGGAAATGGAATTTGAGACATTAAATGGATACCTATGTTTTTATCAACAAGGGAAGACTCCTTCTGCAGTAACATTATGCAGATGAAGAAACATTAATTTAGGAAACAGCATCTCCTGTGGCACAAGAATTCCGAGCTACAGCCATTGCATGTTAATCCCTCTAGTAAAAGATCTGAAAGGTAGTATTTGGTGCTTAGCATCTGAGTTTTTTACCCAGAAAATACTTAGATTTTTAATTCTAGTTCTGTCAATTATCACACCTGTGACTACAGCCAATTGCTTTAGCATTTTAAGCCTGAGGCATCTCATCTGAAACATGAACAGAGCCTAGCTAAGATGTTGTGATACTTTCTGAGATAATGTAGCCATGAAAACCAAGCATGTGTCTTGGACACCATCAGAACTCAATAAATAATAGGTAATTTTAATACTTTGCATGTGTAAGGGGTAGTAGATAGAAAAGGGGAAGGAAAACAGGGGCAGGTGGGTAATAGCAATAAAATATTCAATAAAGTTTTCTGTTTTTTAAATCTTAACTTGAAAAGCTAAACCTATGGAATCTAATTCTTAGTAACAAGTTTTTAATAGATCAGAAGGAAAGTGACTACATAAAATACAGTCAGAGGAAAATAATTGCTACTAATTATCTGTTTCTTTGTTTATCATTACTAATATAGGCTTTGTTTCCTTGAAATAGACTTTTAAACTTGACATTGGTCAATTTCATAGATTCATCAGGAAAATCATTTATTAATGCCAAATATTTATGTCAAATTCAAGAAAGAGATGTCCTATCTTAGGTTGGCACTGAACATAAATACACGGTTGTGTATTTATACATAATTATGTATTTATACATAAAGGAACACTTTGTGTGTGTGTGTGTGTGTGTATGTGTGTGTGTGTGTGTGTGTGTAACATCAGGAGTTTGTGGGCCTGATGTTCCTGTCTTTTATCTGGACTTAAAATAATTTATGAAATAGATAAAAAAATTAAACAAAAAACACCATCAACGGGGAAGCTGGGAAAATAAAAATAAAAGCTGAACTAGAGCATGTATCTTATACAAGCAGCATTGCTAACCCTTCCAAACTATCAGACTTAGACTTATTCCTCAACCCCTGGTCACTGAGTGAACTTTGGTGTGTAGTTCACTCCCAGAGGAAAGAGAGGAGGAAAACTGGCTACTACTTTTCCAATTTACAAGTTAGAAGTGGTGGGTCCAGTTAGATGTGGACCCACATGGAAGAAATAAAAGAGAGGATAGAAATAGAAGACCTGTAAACTAATATATATTTCCAAGTATAAAGTACTTAGAGGAAGGATAATTAAAAGAACCCCTTACTATAATTTCCCAATTTCTACAGTCAATTAGCCTATTATCTAGTCATAGACTATTATCTCCCAGGAAGTGCCAGTTGTTCTAGATGGCCAAATGGCGAACAGGGTCTAAGTTATTGCTTTTTGGATGTTTCTTCAAAATATATAGTGGAAAATGAGAACTTAGGTCTAAAAGAAGTTCTAGATACTTTAAATACTGCATTCAGTCAACTGCAAGAATACTCTCTACCCAAGGTTAAAATTTATTTTCTGCTTTATCCCCACCCCAAATTAGGAATATTCATTGTTTCCATTTTAGCTCACCAAAGATTCTGCAATGTGAAGTATAAGAGCTACTCCAATAAATACATGAATAAACACTTTCAAATATTATGTCAGAATCAGGAAGAAACCCTACATTTGAATAAAATACCTCTTTATTACATTCTCAGAATGTCAAATTAAAAGCTCTTATAAGATCAAGTTCAAAAGCTAAAAGGAGCTAAACTACAAAATCAAAATTTTTTCTCTTATGAACTAAAAGTAAAAGATATTACACTCTCTCCCCATCCCTATACACCTTTTATTATTATTATGTTTCAAATGTAGAAATCTTTGATGTTAAATGGAATTGGATTTTTTTTTTTGAAATTTAACTGCACCATCTGTGGGAATAAATGCACTTCCTTAAAGATTTCAAAAAACTGAATTCCTTCAATAACAAATCTCTAATATGTCACACATTTGAGAGTCCCTAACAAGTAAGTTGAATTTGCTGAAGAAATTAGCACTGGCTTCAAAAGGAATGATTTCTCATCTTCAGAGTGATTTTCTAAGATGTAATTCTACTTTATGAAGGTAGTAGGTATGCACCCAAAGACATAGCAAAACCTCAGACTTGTTTGATTGAAGGTAGTTATAAACTCTGCTGGTTGTAGCCTCATGAGGATGCCAGTCAATCTTCTAATTGCTTGTGAATTTATTTAACAGGGAGAATTTTCTGAGCAAGACACTAACTTTTGTTTTGCTGTTCCACTGTCTGGGGAAAAATCCATCTGAATTTGTCTCCACTCTGAGAATAGCATTTGAGGTACTGAAGATATCTTGCAGGATGTATAAATGCAATGATGACAGGTCCTTTTGAGGAGCCTTTCTTTTTCCACCAGTATATTTAGAAGCCCTTGATTTCCTTTCTTATTGTACTGCCTACCTATGCCTGACAGTAATAACTTAATTTCAGAGCCTAATCTGTGCTCTGTTTCAAGCATGCAAAATGTTGCCTGCTGCATCTTTCTAGTTTCAAATCAGTAAAATCGTCACAATGACCAAGGCTCAGAAGACCAGTAGACCAACAGACACTCTGTGTAGGTTATTTTCTTGGGACTTTTGTAGAAAACCTGGCACTACAGTTCCCTGAGGCACCTGAGCACTGTGTTGGGAGATCAGCATTTATTAAGTTCAAGATCAAGTACCATGGACTCCTATCTGGTGAAGTCTTTTTTTATTTTAAACTATACAATTTATTTCAGGCTTAAAATGTATAAATAAAAGAAAATTAGGATACAACATGATTATCAGTATACAAATTAGGATACAACAAGATATCAATATGACAAATATTAGAAGTTTTAAAACTTTAAGACAACTTGAAATTTGGATACAATAATGGAAGTAACAAATGGCAATGGTCTCCATAATCCTAGTTAGGAGATTTTTTTTTAAATAATTTTAAAATATTTTTGTGGGAAGAAAACAAGTTACATAGATAGGCATACATATTATAATACCATAATTACGAGATTATAACCATGCAAAATAATATATTATTTACTGATGTGTGATTTAAAAGTTTCAAATACCACTGGCATGGCAAACATCAGATCCAGTGTACTAATTATTATTTCCGGTAATGTATAAGGAGAATAGGATAGAAGAGATAGCCACAGAGAATGTCAACTATCTCTGTGATGGTTGTTCTTTTTTTTTTTTTAATTTAATTTAAATTTTGGCCAGTAGAGCTTAGCCCATGTTTCCTTAGTCCCCATAATAACTATTCTTATAGGCAAGTGAGGGGAAAGTAAGACACAGTGAGTACTATACAGTGAATGTATGTCTTCATATACAAGATTATTGGAACCAGAAAATAATTATTCTCTTCCCCTCCCCTAAAATTAATTTTTAATATAAAATACTTTCAAAAAACACTTTAGCTGTAAATTTGCCTGTAAGCTGTACTTACAACACTTCATTCAGAAGTAAAATATGCATCATTTTTCATGAAAAAAATTAATATCTTTAAACTGAATACCAGAATCATGAGCTTAAAAACGACGTTAATTTTATCAAGAAAAAAAAAATTAAAAAGTAACTCATTGATGTAAGGGAGTTTTATTAACTTCTATCTTTGAACATAACAGTAATAGTTTTGCTTTTCTATATATAATAAATGTTTAAACCCTGCAGCAATCTTGTAGGACATTATCCTACCAGTAATCTCAGAGGCTAATCATATAGTGAAAGGTTTTATAGAGGACTAGAATATATAAATGATAAAAAGCACATGCCTTCTCTTTTTAATTATAAATTATATGAGAGTCATTTGTATAAAGGAATCCATGCTCAACCATAACAATAATAAAAGATGTCTATAGACAAAACATGACAAATATTCCCCTCCTTCTTTGCAACTTCGGTGCAGCTGGTAGAAGTTTGGATGCAATGCTTACTTTTCAATTCAGTGCTGACCATGCTTATCTTACTCATTCTTTGAAGCTGAACATTAGGGTCCTTGAGCCTTTGACTTGAGTACCTATTAATGATTTAAGCACATCTAATTTTTCTTCTTCAGCCTATGTACCACTTTTTTTTTTTTTTAAGTCAAACCCACTTCATCCACAATCCAAAAATGTCATGGAGGAGGTAGCTAACTAAATGTTTAAGAGTATGTTATTATGGTTATCATCATCATTATTAACACTCATTAGGGCTTTTCATCTTCAAAGCATTTGGGACGCATTAGTAACCCCTCCCTCTCACCTTAGGTCCACCTTTCCTCTCTTTCTCAAGAACTGTGATGGATTTTTAACTTCACATGACCTTTGAATTTTTAAAAAGTGCAGTCATTGGTGACGACTACACTCTTGGGGTCAATCTTATCTGGTAGTAAGGAGGAACATGTGCCTTGAGGTTCCAAATTAATATGAAATAAAATGCTTTCCAAGTGGAATTCAAGAGCTCCTTTGAAAACTCATCTTGCTTTACTCACCTCTCCATCCGCCCCCACTTCAAATCTTTAAAGTAATGCAAACATGCCTGCCCTGCTCCAACACATGGTGCTGTACACAGAGAGATAAGTGAGCTACTAAGCTTCGACCCTAGCCTTCTAGGGCCGGGGCATGACTGGAAAGCTGGTGTAAGTTTTGAACACTAGAGAAAGAAGAATTCAGTCTAATATTAAGCAGGGTGTCAAGCAAATGTCAGACATATTTTGTGAAGATGTGTTTAAAAGCAATGAGGTAAAAGCTCCATCTGTGGAAGAGCTGCCTACTGTTCTTATCTCTGTCTTCCTTTGAATGGTTATTTGTAAATGAGCGTTAATTACCAGTGGCCACGGGTACCTGGAGAAACCAATATTGATGGTATCTACCCTAACCAACTAACTTGCTGAACCGATGAAGCAGAAATCAGATAGGGCATAAAGACAGGTCGGAGAGGTATTCTTGGAACACAAGTAGGTTTTGTTTTTGTTAAGAAAAGTCACAATTAACAATCTCATCTCTTAAGTACCAAAGTAGGAACAACCACCTTATTGGCAAACTAGCCTTTTTCCAGGAAGCAGTTGAGAGAAACAGTGTGGCAATGAGTTTTTTATGTGGCATATCTTGGCATAAATAAAGTCTTTAAAGTTAGAGCAAAATAATTCTGCTGTTTACAGGTGTGACTATTAGCTCATTTAATGTTTGAAACCATCACTATCATTTCATCCTGTCATTTCAAGGACAGGAAGAAAAGAACATTCCAGAGGTCTTATCTAAATCTACCTGTTTTGACATTTTCTTGAGCCCTCTTAACTCTGAGATGTCTATCTTCATGAAAGAATATGGTTCCCCTTTTAGAAAAAGAGAGATGGACTTGTTTTCTTTTGTAGCTGTTTTAGTCTGGGATAGGTTAGCCTAGGATGTAAAGTGTTTGCCTTGGGAAAAAAAAAAAAAAACCACAAAACACAAATATTCAGCATGCACATTGTTTGTAAAACTCTTCAGCAATGATTTAATGTTTAGCAAATGGCAGTCCTAACAAAAGTTAATGTTTGATGAAGTATTACAGTATTTCAAAGAACACTTACAATTATAGATTTTTATTCTTTGTTTTGTTTCCAGTGTGTCTTTTTTTTTTCCAATTTTCCATCCAAGAGAAAGTAGTCAGACTTTGTTAAAGTCACTTTGATAAAAACCTATTGCAAGTTAATCAGTTCCACATTTCTAATTGTTTTTTCAAAGAGGCTAAGGATTATTAATTTGGTGAAAGTTGTAAATGTTTGGCACTGGAGTTTCTGGGGAATACTTGGGTAAGATTTGCTGGAACCATGTGTTATAAACTATGCTCTACACGCTACATCGATAGAATAAAATGATCCAAAGTTTTTAAGTCTAATCGCTCTGTATGATTCTTACTTACTCATCTTACGCTAGGTTTTGGAATCAGAAAGAAAAGTAGCTTGATCCCAAAAAGCTGTTATGAGGTAAAATGGAGTGTAATAACCCACTTCTGAGCCAGGAATGAAGGAGAGCATAGATTCCCAGTCAGTTTTATGCAGTAGATGATATAAGAAATATATGATTGGGATGAAAAATTCAAAGTATTGTAACACATAGGTTAATTTGACCATCATAATCAGTGGGCATCAAATGACATGATGCACTCTACTTTTAGCGTGTTTCCAAACATATATATTAGCTTTATTTTAGATAATTATTGTTCCCAAACTTAAGTATTAAATAAAAAAAGACTATGTTATCAGGATTAGAGTTTTGTACTGGTATAGACTTTTGAAACAATTCATTTAAGAATTTGCTTATATAAAAAATTAAGGAATAAAACCATTCACTTAATAAAAGAACATATTGCTAAAATATTAGAAAGAATGGAATATTTTCTGTCCTAAAGTTTAACAAATAAGGTACTAGAATTTATTTAATATCTAACTTGATTTTATGTCCACTTTATATATTTGAAAAATTTTCCCAAAACTTTCCCCTGCATTTCTTGAAATATTTCTCTCCCACATATAATTCCAATACATGTTCTATCAGAGTGAAATGTTCAACCCTAAATTGAGAAATGTATTTCATGGTATATTTAGTCCAAAAAAATGTAGATAATAATAACAGCTGATATCTATACAGTGACAGTGATTTAAGAGTTTCATAATCATCATTTCCTATATTCAGAACAAGGGTAAGAAGTTGAATTATAATAATCCTCATATTATAGATGAGGATATCAAATCACAACAATTTTATATAATCTGCTCAATAAGAGTTCACAGTTCAGAATCCATATTTTTGACCCATAATGCCCAGTTTTGTAAAATCAGAAACAGTGTCATATTTGTGTCAATTGTACAATGCATATAGACCTAGCTTTATTCATATTGCTTTGCCTTTCACTCAGTTTTCTTATTACATGCCTGAGCTTTTTCCCTGACTCTACCTTTACACCTAGAAAACATTCTTTAATACTTTGGTATTTTTATGTAAAATAAAATGCTTTTTAGTTCAGTGTATGTGAAAATTAAACCAAGAAACACTGTAAAAAAATACCATTCAAAAGAGCATCTGATGCTCCAGCTAACAGATTAAAACAATAATAACAAATCTCCTTTAACAAGAAAAGATTGTTCCTTCTTTTTTTATTAAAATATAAAACTTTTAGATTCCCTTCCTTCTATATTCTTTCTCTCTCCCCCAACCCCCCAACAATGTTTATTACCTAGTCCCGTGCTGTCAAAAATTTATTGTCCAACTTCATTATAAATTAAACCTGGATTGGACTGATTTGTACAACAATTAACTGAAATAATCATGTGCGAAATAAGAGATATTAATGTTTTACTAAAAGATATAAAACATACTACTATTCATAGCTACACATAACTTAAAAGCAAACAAGCTAAAGCAGATCTCACAGATCATTACAAATTTAAGTTCCTGATTTGTATTTGAAATAAAATGCTTTCTGTGAAATATTCAAAATCTTAATTTTAACTGCCAGTTTTACCACCTATTATTAGATGGCCTTAGTTGTGTCTCACTATTGTGAGGATAATGTTCTTTAGTAATTTTCAGTTTCTCTTCATGTACTTAATATATTTAGTGAATTAACATCTGTTAAACTATAAATGTTCAGAATAAGGTTTTCCTTTCTATTTGCTAGACTGGCAGCAGATGTACCTGAGCATTTCATAAAATGTTGGCTGTGATGATGATACAGATAAAAGTTGACAAGGATAATCCAAGTTTGATGTTTTTTAAATCTCAGTTTATTTTCTAAGTTGAAAGAGAATATTGAATATTTTAATGAGAATGGAATGTGAAACACAAAATTTTCAACATTGTTATTCTTTTCTTCCCAATTAGGCAATTAGTTACTTTTTGAAGACTTGTATTGGTTGGTCTAGTACTCTATTTTCAATTCCCCTCTGTACCAGCTATTTTATTTTTATTTAGAATACCTCTCTTCCATGGGTTAGAGAGAGGGACACACTTTGTAAGTTTCCTTCCATAGGAGCCACTTCATCACCACTATATGGACCACTGGGATGAGCACTATTCAAGTCTTGGGTTTTCTAAGATAGAATCTAACCCACATTGACATCTTCTCCTAGGGACAGCATATACTTGGGAAGCATTAATGACTTAAAAAAGCTCTGGCCTGTAGAAATCTTCTTCTTAAGAACCTTTGCAGTTTTTCTTTCAAAAGGTTTCAATATGGGGACCTGGTAAAGAAGGATTAATGTAGTTTAACAAAGTGAAACCTAATTGAATCATTAACTCACTATTCAAATTCAAATATCTTCATTCCAAACCACATTCACTATTTACACTTCTGCTTTGCTCCTCTGCCTCACTCTTTTCTTCTCCCTTATTGATAAAACTTTTTAGTCTTAGCTCTAACCCTGAAAAGGTCATGTGAAAATGCACATCAGGCATGTTATTGAAAATCACGGCTGCTAGAGTGAACGCTTGAGCTTTGAGCTGAAAACTTTTGTTCTACAAGTTGGAAATCTCCTATTTCAGTGTTTCTTTCCTTGGTTCAGTGACACCTTAGCACTCTATTAATTCACTTAAGGTGATACAGAAATGTAACTGGATTATTTCATCTAAAATTTAGTAATTGGGTTTTTGTATATCTCACAGAACCATCTTATACCTACTAAACACAGAAATTGAACTTAAATTTATGTCTATTTTTTTCTGAAAATTTCATTAAATACAAGTTTATTTATTTAACTCTCTTGTAGGTTTAATATCATTTAAAAAAAAAACTGTAGGGTCATTCAACATGCACACATAAGTCCGTGTGCACAGACAATTGTCTTAAATGAGAGACAAAAACCCAGGGAATGGGAGGGAGTAGACTCTGTCACATTTCTACCAGTAATAATTTTCTATGTCTTACCTTCTAAATATCATTGAACTAGGTAGGTAAATCTTAATTTTATTCACTAAGTTAGTGATAATGTAACCATTTTAGTTGATATATTTAATATAAAAAGGGCTATGTTGGTCTGATTTGTTTAAGGTTCATTTCTTCTAAACATACACTCATCTTGCATATGGTAGATGCAAATTTGGTGGTAATTATACTAATTAACAAGATTGGAACTACAACAGGACTTCTAGTTCCTTTTCCCCATAGTTTATTCCCTCCTGTCAAGAAAGTTTATCATAGAGCCAAGACTTTTTCCTGGGGTCTGATTTCAAAATACTTAGGGAATCAACTTCAAATAGTCATTATTTTTCTTCTTTTACTTTCATATCCAAGAGCCTCATTCATTCTTGAAGAGTGAACTGAAGTAACAACTGGACTGAATAAGTTACTCTTGTGTTTGATCAAACAAAGCTCCAAATCAGCTTAATCAGATAGATGATGGGTAGCAATCACCATTAAAGATGACGTTATGTATGCATTGCTAGCATTTCCCATTAGAGATGAGGACAAATGGAATCATCTACAGTAATGGTTCTCTTCCTGATTCACTTCAAACCCAGTAAGAAGAGAAAGGAGGATATAATCCAAGATGAGAAAACAAGACAAAACTGAGGATAAAACTTAAAGATACAATGAGTTTTCCTCATTGCTTTTTGATCACACAATACTTTTATTTTCTCTCTCTAAACACGCTTTGACACTTGGCTGTCCATCACAAAAGAGATGCAAACCAAAGAAACTTCCACAGAGCAGCAATCTTTCCAAGGAGAATTTGGGAAAGTTTCCTCCCACGCAGTGCGGAGCTGCTCCCAGTCCAAAGCTGAAACTGAAACAACCAGAGTCCAGGCCAGGTTAGGGACTCAAGCAAGAACCACGTGATTGTAGGAGAAACTTACACATTTTTTTTGTCTCCACAGCGGAGATTATGCCTTCTGAAGTGGGCATTGGAGCTATATGCTTCAAACTGATGCTACATTATCCAAAGAAAATTAAATAAACTGCTTCCTAGGATTTTTCAGGCTTGATGGGCTGATCTAAACAAAAGAAGGACGCAATTTGGATTTACCTCGTTCTCACCCTCCTTGCCCAGGCAGATGTCTGAAGCACTCTATTTTAAGGATTCAAAGCCCATAATATTACTAATAACTCCACATACTTGTTTGCATTTCCCATGTTACATATAAATGTCAGAAGCAATGACTTGCAGCCCCCTTTAATCTCGTGACAGCTTTATTATCATTGGTTGGCTGAACTTCAAGAAAAGTTATGACAGTGGTGAAGTTGTGCAAACTGCAGCACATATTTCGGTAATTAGGTAAAGGAGCGAGAGCTACATTTAGAATGCACAGCTGAAATTATTTGTTAAACACTTAAGATGCTGAGGTATATCACATTCCTCCCAGGACAGCTTTTGAAGGATGATTTACAAAGCGTTTCTTTTACCGTTTTACCTTCATTTTTTTTTTTTTTTTTCCCAGCAAGGCTGTTTTACCAGCAGCTCCTACTTGAAAATGGTTCTTCTGATAATGGAAATATTGTACTTGCAATATGAGAAGGTGGAAGGAGGGAGTGGTCTGAGAGGCTGTGTTTTCCATTTTCTCCTGTTTTGAACTCAGTGTTTTCAGATGACTGCATGACTCCTTTCGTATTGGGCATTAAAGCTGATATTTTTCCCCAAAGTTCTGAAACCAGGCTGGGGCTTTCCAAACTTAGAAGAAAATAACATAAACTGAATCTGACCCAAATGAAACCATTTGTCTTTTTTAAATTTAGTTATCAGAAAAATTCATGATAACAATTAACTATTAAAGTCGCTATGTTTATATTGTTCTAAAATATTGTATACGTTAATATTA
Source organism: Uropsilus gracilis (assembly GCA_004024945.1). Taxonomy (NCBI): domain Eukaryota; kingdom Metazoa; phylum Chordata; class Mammalia; order Eulipotyphla; family Talpidae; genus Uropsilus; species Uropsilus gracilis. Next base: position 5,846 of record PVHY01018681.1, on the reverse strand, counting down.
AATTTTAATTTTGAAAGTTAATTTGCCTACATTCATAGTGAACAAAACCTATTTGTAACCAAATGCTAAATCTCCAATTTTCATTGTGAAACGTACTGACTTGATTCAATTTCACAAAGTTCTTGAAAGTTAATCTGAGTAGCACTTAATAAATGAACAGGAATTTTTTAAATTTCATAAGGAGAAAAAAAGCACTTATTATAAAATGGGAAAAAATCTAAAAATTCTATTTCTACTAGCCCATCTATTGTAACGTACGCATACCTCTTGCTACAATGAAGGGAAAATGAAACACTTCATTCTCATTCTTTCCTTTTCTTTTTCTTTCCAACTCTTCTTGTCTCATTCTTTTCTCCTCTGTTCTCCATTTTCTTTTCTCTTCCTTTTTTTCTCATTCCCAAGGCTTTTATCTTTGACCTTGATTTAGAATATGTACAAATAAACAAAATAAAATATACTCCAAATACATAAAAATATTTAGCCAAGGAAAAGAATGAGAACAAGAAAGGATAATCTCATAAAATGTAATCCAATAGCCAATATAATGGCTGAAAATTGACAGCAAACTGACTTTATACAGGATGAAGTAATATTGTTGTTTATATGAATGGATTCTCAATTTTATAAGGAAGAGCTTAACCAAGTATTTGGGAATACTGACATCCTTGACCACAGAATGAAAAGAAATTTCTCTTAAGGATATTTATAAGAAGGATACTGAAATATTATGGAACAGACAGTGTCATATATCACATGGTAAACAGCTCTTAATTCAAAGATTTAGTTGTACTTGTTTTTTCTCTAGTCTCAAGACTTCCTACCATAACCCATTTCAGTAAATGCCATCCTGCACATGATTTCAGATGGCATGGCTTAATTCAGGAGTATATTGTTTGCTACCAAAAAAAAAAAAAATTAAAAAAAAACATGCAATGCATTGCTTTCAAATTATACAACAATATTTCTTTCAGTTGGTTTTTCTTTTATATGTTAGTGAACACTGAATGCAAGATTATACTTTGAGCAAGAACCTAATCCACAGGTAGTCTATGTTATAGTATAGTTCCTTGGTTAAGAAGAATTCCAAGAACTATGATCATTTCTATTATCCTAAGTAAATAAATACCATCTAGAAAACTGAGGTTTTCATTATTGCCCATATTCAAGTTTATGATCACATTTAAAAGATTATTAATAAAGAGAAAAAAGAGGAGAGTGTGCATACACAATTGTGACATGCTTTCTTTGATAAGAGAGTTGATAAGAGATTGGATTTCAGAGAAATCAAATACTTATCTGGGCATAGCTTGCATTTTTTACTCCACTTTTACTTCAACTATTATATGAATATCAATTACTAGAACAATTTTTTGTGATCTTTCATGTTTCAAATAAAGGGGTTATTTTTTAGGTTATTATGCTTACATCCCTTTAAAAATGCCTTGTTTATTTTCTTTTTAAAATTTATATATATATCACATTGTTTTGTACTCCAGGATTTTTCCATTTCCTTAACACATGTTAACCATCTTATTCTTTTTTAGATACATAGAAAACAAATTTTGACTCCCATTTTCTGAAATATATTTAAAACTATTGTCTTCTCACAACCCATTATTTAATTGAACTATTGTCAGCTATTTTATTTTTTTATTATTTGGCTTTCAAAATAAAGACTAGCATAACTTGAATGCAATAAATATTGATTTTAAATTTATATCAAAAGCAAATATGATACAAGCTATGCCTAGATAAGTATTTGATTTCTCTGAAAACCATTTGTCTAAAGCTTAATCCAGAATTTGTTTTGATATTAGAACTTATTAGTTATCCAATATTTTTATATTAGAAGTCAAAGTTAATATGAAAACCATCCTTTTAAGTTACAGGGCTCTGGAAAACAAGTATAATAAATAATTTAAATTCTCAGATATAACCTTGATAAAAACACTTATCATGAAGTCTTGTTTCTGTAGTTCTCCAAAAATGGTACAGAAATTAGGAAGAATAAAAGACTAATGTTATGAGTTTGTGCAAGGAATGGACATTAAATAATTGAATAGACATTAAGTCACTTAGAGAAAATAATTAGTAAACTAGTAAATTATCAATTTCAATACAAGAACTCTATTATTTTTTCAGAGAAAATCAATACATTGCACATTAGTTCAGGCTTATAAAATGACTAGATATTTGTATGCATTATGAAATCATTGTCAAAATAAATCCTGTTAATTTTTATCACCACACATATTCATAAGTTTTTTTTGTAATGAAAACTTTAAAGATTTACTGAGAAACTTTCAAATATACAATACAATATTACTACCTAATGTCATTTAGGTAGTATTATTAGGTAGTATTGAGAGAGAGAGAGAATATAATGAGAATTATATTCCAAGATATATATTTTATGAGTGGAAGCCTGTAACTTTGATTATATATTTTATGAGTGGAAGCTTGTAGCTTTCATTCCCATTCATGCATGTTCTCATGCCCCATTCTACTGACATTCTTCAATGTTCTCTGTATCAATGTGTTCAGGTTAGTTTTCCACATAGAGTAAGATTAAATAGTATTTCTTTCTCTTCCTGATTTATTTCAATTAGCTTAATGAGCTTATGTATCATTCAATGTGTTGCAAATGGCAAGATGTCTTTCTTTGTTATGACTGAATAATATTTTATTATATATTCAATTATATATACATAGATATATGTGTATATACACATCTATGTATACATATAAGCACACAGTTTAAAATATTTTCTTTTTCTACTTATGCATTTATGAACACATATCTTGGATAGAGTAACGCTACAATGAAGATGGGGGTGCAAACATATTTATGAATTAGTGTTTTCATTAACACATTTCATAGTGTTTTCAGTGGCTCAGGAGTAGAATTGCTGGGAAAAAAAGAGATGCTATAACCTGTGTGTGTTTACATATATACAAATATATATATATACTATATATAATAGTTCAATTTTTATTTTTTTGAAGAAACTTCAAAATATCTCCCATAGTGTATGCTGTAATTTATATTTCTGTCAACAACTTACAAGACTCCTTTACTACGCATCCTTGCCAACAGTTGTTATTTCTTGTAATTTTGGCAATAACCATTCTAACAGATGTGAGATCGTATCTCATTGTGCTTTTGAATATTAGTGATATTGCACATCTATTTATGTACAAGTTTGTAATCTCTGCCTTTTATTTTGGAAAGATCTATTCATATCTTCTGACCTTTTTTTAATCAGATTGTTTTTGAGATCTTTACATATCTTAGATATCAATTAAGCCCTTATCAGAGAGATGATTTGAACATATTTTCTTATTTGGTTGGTTACGTTTTCATTTTTGTTCATAGTTTTCTTGCTGTGCAAAAGCTTTTCAATTTAATAGAGTTTAAACTTTGATTTTTGTTTATGTTGCATTTGGCTTTGATGTTAAATCCAAGATATATATATATAGCCAAGACCGATGTCAGGGGATTTCTCACTTATATTTTCTTCTAGGAGTTTTATGATTTCAATCTTACAATGAACTGTATTCAAACTGTTTAATTTTTAATAGTATGATCTATGTCACAAATTAGATTAATTACTTAATTCACTAATGAGGCTATTCTATGGTATTAGGTGACATCAAGTTTTAATGAAGCAACCTTTCTATAGTTAAAAACAAAGGTCAACTTTCCCACTTTGTTTAACTAACATTAAATGAGACAATCATACCTAACCCCTTAAATAGCCTACTGAAATGAGAGCACATTTAGTTTTCTGAATTGTTTAGAGGAGGTGCTGGTGAGGAAACTAGCAAACACCAGGGGATGCTTTTTGCTATTGTGTCCTGTTTTACACAATGGAGTGAGAGGAAAGTGGGATATAGCAACATTATTGTTGAAAATTATGTAAACTACTTTTCATTTGCATGGGCTCCTTCAAGAGTTAAATGTTAAGCACTATGTAAAAAACAACAAACAAAGTAATAACAGCAAGGACCTTTCCATCTAGTAGAAAGACAGTTATTCAAACATATCAGTTTCAGCGCCATTATTACTATGGTAGAGTAAGAATAAGTACTATATTTGGTCTTTGTATGCAGTTTCTGGCACAGAGCTCCAAAACCCTTGGGGTTTTCTGAGTGACAGGGTAAAAGATTCTTTTTTTCTAATTCTTGAAGGGACCCTTTCTTGCCCATCTGAGTTTATGCTAATAAACTTCCTCAGGCGAGGACTCTACATTGCCTCAAAATGGATTGGTCTCCACAAAAGTCAACTTTCAACCCCATCCACTAACTTCTGGGTCAGGGAAGGGGGGACTGGATATTAAGTTCTTTCAGGTGTCTCTGCATAATGAGATTTGGTGAGAAGCTGAGTCAGTGACTGCTTCCATGCACCTTAGGTGGGTATGTCCTAATCCCATAGGGACAGAAGCACTAACACCCAGGACCAGCCTGTCCTTGTCCTGTGTATTTCTTCATCTGCTTATTTGTATCCTTCACAATAACCTATATTCTAAATACTAAACCATCATAAGTGAATGCTTTCCAGAAATAAATGAGCTTTCATAACAAATTATCCAACCTCAGGGGGAATTATGAGAAACCCACTGATAGGCTGTCATCAGAAGTCTATATTAAAAACTAGACTTATGATTAGTATCTGAAGTGGAGATAATTCCTCAATGTGTGGAATCGGATGCCACATACTATCAGAATAGTGTCAGAATTGAGTTAAATGTCTAAAATGCTGAGTTGGTGTCTACTGAGGGAGAATTCCTCCCTGTTATTGGCAAACACTGGAGACTCAGTGTAGTATATTTCCCCCTAGTAATCACTCTGATTTTGTTCAGACACTGGGTAGCCACCTGTTTTAGGTGACACTCCAACTTGAAGGGAAAGGATACTAATTAGCCTAAGCTAATCAAGATGACTTCATTTCATCTGACTATTCTACTTTCCTGCTGGATGTGATACACTCCAGGACAACGCAATGTTCGGAAGAGGTACTCAGAAAATATTTCTTCTAAAATGGTTCACAAAGATTTTGTTCTATTCTGAATGTTGTCATATGAGTTTGACTTACCTGGATCTGCTCCATCTATCTGTCCTAGGACTGACTTCTCAGGAACACATCAAGTTAAAGATATTCTTAGAATTGTTTACCTCACATGACATATCAATGTGATAAAAATAAATTACTTGTAATGATGTCATTCAAAGAGAGATTTGCATGTACATTTAACAAAATCAATGAAGCTATTTTTGTAGTGGAAAATGAAATTCTGGTAGGCAGAGGAGGAAATATTTAAGACTACAATAACAGCATGCAGATGAACTTCTTATGGATTTGAGACCAAGTGTTTTTTGAATTATTTTTTAATAATTTTATATAAGTGTTCTTCATTTCCTTCCTTGCATGACCTTTTGATATACCTCGAGTTGTATCTGTCCATGTTTTGCTTCCATGTTCATACAGGAATATTATTTAGACATCCAAAGGGATTAAGAATTTAGGAGATCTAGTTATCTGAATGAAAAAGATACTGTATATATACACAATGGAATATTACGCATCAATAAAAAATGAAAAATTTGATGATTTTTTTGGTAACATGGATGTACCTAGAAGAAATCATACTGGTAGAAACAAGTCAGAAGGAAAAAAGACAGAAACCAAATTGTTTCACTAATATATGGACAACCAAGTAAAAGTTTGGTTGCAGGAGGACACGAGCTGGAGTGGTCAGGAAGGGGAGGTGGTGGGGGACCCCCAGGGACCACAATGATGTGAATGATGTGAAATATATGAATGTATAAAAAGTAAAAAAAAAATT